>JBAGKK010089588.1:0-26492 GCA_037177015.1 Euceroptres primus
TTGACCATATATTATTCCTGAATTTTTTCAGAATTTTTAGACAACGGATTTTAGGCTTGGCCGTTAAAGGGTTAAGAGTTAGATTTTTTCAATTGAACTTGCAAAAATCACGAAAAAGGGCCTCATCCAAAAAAGGACCCGACGAAAGATTTAAATTTTGATCTTAAATTAAATAATCATATAAATCTGTACAATCACTTTTATCAAATTTTTGCAGTAAACTTGCATAAGTAACCAAAAAGGGTCTTATTCGAAAAGGTTCCGACCAGTGACTCATCTTTTCAGCTTAGAATTAAAGAATTTTAGGAAATATTTTGAAAAAATCAAATTAGGAAGACTTTTCTTAGCCTTTTGTAGTACAATTCGAAAAATTTTTTGGTTAAAGGGCCTTACCTGGAAAAGAGCTCAAAGGGCGTATTTAATTTTGGGACTGAAATAAGTTATTCTGAGAAAATTTAAAAAAGAAAGGCAGTTTGGAACACTTTCACTAGGCTTTTCCCAGTAAAATTCGCAAAAATGGCAGAAAAAGGGCCTTATCTCGAAGGGGGGCCGATGAAGATTTTAATTTTGAGCTTAAAATGTTTGAAGGAAGTCAGCGCAACATATCCAACACGAAAATTTAAAAATTTAAAATTCTAAAATTTATCTGGAATTGTATTCTGTAAAATTCAGATAAAACGAAAAGTTTAGAGTTGACAAAGCATTAATAAATTATACATAATAATCATTAGAAGAAAATTATGAATAAATTAACCTAACCTAAAATTTTGAAATTTTAAAGCGGAACAAATTCTGTTTCTTTATACTTAAAATATATCACCATGTGATACCTACAAATATTCGTTAATAAATATAAAAAAAGCACTTACATTCTGCAGTTTTATTTTCTTCTCGTTCCAGATAATTGAATTTCCTTTAGATAATTAGATGCAATAAGATGCCTTTTCTAACCTTTACGGATACACCAAACATATATACACTAACAGAACAAAAACAATTATAATGTGCATAGACGATTACGTATTTTGTCTTTTCTAGACAGTTCAGGAATTTTTTCAGAACGAAAATCACAATTATTTATTTTCGCGAGTAACAAAAAATCCTAAACCTCAAATATAATTAATTGTTCGAAATTTCATCAGAAACTTTGTAATGTTTTGTATTTTCTATTTAAATGTTTGGAAATATCTCCGAAAAAAATATTATTAAAACGCTCTTTAATATTTACTGGTTGTTCTGAAATTATTTCTGAAAAGTTGGAACTCTTTGGTGAAAAATCTTTGAATATGTAACTTTGAATATGTAATATTTAACTTCCATCGGTATCAGAGGTCCTTGAACTAGTTTCGTAAATAATCTAAAACTAATTTTTTTCGTGTAACTGAAACAAATAATTTAAATCGAACAAGTTGAAAATTTATTATCTTTTTATTTGGAAAGCAAATAAATTTGAAAGTTTTTAAATTTAAACATCAACATTGCAATTATTTTTGCAATACATTGCAATACATTGCAATATATTTTAAATTATTAAAAATATTATGTTCGAATTAAGTAATGGAATTGACGATTAATATTTGATTATAGGCAATTATAGCCTTGCGGCAGACTATCAGAAAAATGTATCCATTAAAATGTCTTCACGTCTTCAATCATTTCGCAATACAACATCCTAAGAAGACTTTTATGGCTAATAGCTTATTCACCTTTCTAAGTTATTTCACAAATATATCCCAGTACCAAGTACTATCAAGGTGCTAAAGTCAACCACAAGTTTTTGCTAAAAGTTGCCCGTGGTATTCAGCTTCACAACACTACGAAAGTGCTGAGTAGAGTAAAAAATAAGGGCAAAGCATCCTACATGAAGGACGAGGATGCTTTCTTGTGTCCATGTTCACATTCCTTTATCCTCGTAATGTTAAGTTTTTGTCAAACTGGAATCTCTCCATGTTTTTTCTTCCCTTAAATTTCTAATTGTATTGCATTAGTTTCCTACAAACAAAATTTCACTTTAGTTTTGAAGAATATTTAAATACTGATAAATATTTAAAATTTAGATACCGTCAAACAGAACAACTTCGGACATGTGGGGTAAATTCGGACAGCCTTAAATTGCTACTTTAAATTACTCAAAGCGGTTCCAACTAGAGTATAGGGAATCAGTTTAAACCTTAACTAGTTCCACATCCTAATTAAAACCACTTTGAGTAATTTAAGCGATGAATCCAGAACTGCCCGAAATTACCCCAAATGTCCGAAGTTGCCCCGTTTGATGGTACTGGTTTAAAGTCTCTAAAAATGAAATACTGCTGTGTTGTGCAAGTATCCAAATTGTCGCCAACTTAAATATTTTGATTGTTAATAATTTTTTCTGTTAGAATAAATTGTGGATATTATATTGTCCATTGCTTTTAAATTCCAAAGATTTCAAGATTGACTGCTTTTAAACGGAAAATTATTTCAGTTTGATTGTTTTTAAATTGGAAATCTTTCAAGTTTGATTGTTTCTAAACTTTAATGCTCTGAGGTTTCGTTGCCTTCAAAATTAAATGCTCCTTTTTTACTTTCGAAATTTAATGCTCTCTACTCTAGAATTATTATATTAACTATAGAAAATATAAAGGAAATTTAAAGGCTTTTTTTAAGATTATAGAATACTCTTTAAAAATTAAAGCTTTTTAAAGAGTTAAGATTTTTTTAATTTCCTTCATATTTTCTATTGAAAATATAATAATTCTAAAGTAGAAAGCATTAAAGATATTTGTATACAAATAAAATTTGTATGCAAATAAAAATATCAATCAGAGTAGAATTGAAAAATTGAAATCAAATGGAGGAAATTCAATAACCGATTCTGGTCACTGGTTGAAGGAAGTCTTTGTTCTGAATCACGTTCGGAGTTCTGTAAAGCATACACATACTTCATCTTTAATAGCACGTGGGTGGAATTTTGCTATTCCTTAATAAAGTTGAAACTTTGAACAAAATAAGAAACTATCTATAATAACGCGATTTTTCGATCGTCGAAAAGTCCTCTCACGTTTCTCCTAGAATAGTGTTAGGTTCACAGATTGAGGTTTGCACAGTTGGTTGCTGGAAAGTTTCAATATTTGAAGAAAGCTGTGTGTTCAGGGAAGAGAAACACTTGTTTACGCATAAATCGATTCGCAGATTTATACGCACGAGCAAATATTTATCTATAATATACACGTACCTTACCGAAGCGCTTTCAAACTACAAGCACCAGCATAAAATCCCACATTTCATATAAATTTATCGTGAAATTAAATTTTGCCAAAACTAATATAAAATTATTACATTTATTATGAAAAATTATTACATTTATATTATGAAATTATTACAAATTGTCATTTATAATTGACACTGATCATAACTTATTTGTACGAAGGAAAAATGATACTTAAGAGATGAAAGGAAAAAGTAGTAAGAAGATAGTAAGATAGTAAAGGAAAAAGAAATAGTAAGGTTGATGAGAGATAAGAAAAGATAAGGTTAGGTTGATAAGAAAAAGAAAGTTTTAACAATGCTCACTAGGGTGTTTCAAAAAACAACTTTATTTTTCTTTTGGTCACCATTGATCGTTTTCTTGTAAAATTCCCAGCAAAAGTAAACACTTAGTTTTTTTTTTTTTAAATCGGTTAATATTAACACATGGCGTCCGGCCTTAGCAGTTTCCCATAAGATTAACATGGTAAAAAAGACAAATCTTTGTAAATTTTTTTTAAAACTTGAAAATGTATAATTAACCGTAGGCAATATTTTCGTCATCTGATGAAAACTCGTCAAGAAATATGAATCTATTACTGATTTTTCATTTTAATTCTCACAAACCCTTTTTATAGTGCCTCAAAATCCACCCCCATAACAGGGTAATCATTTTCACGGAATATTGATATTAATTATCACTTTTTCCCCATTTTTTTCAGATCCACATTAATGTATAAATCACACAATTTCATTTCACTTTTATTAAATTTTGTATTGTTTAAGCAATTTTTATTTTTTTAAATAATTCATTTTTTCCCAAATATTGTAAATGAATAGTGTTTCCTGAATGCAATAAGCTAATTAATTAATATGAAGCGTCAATATACACATTTCAGTTGTTTCTAATTGTTTAAACAATGTTTAATTGTTGAAATGTAACTTCTTACCAGAATGCGGTAGAAAATCATAGTTTTTTCTACATTATTCAACAAGTTCCACAAATTTACAGTGTTGGGGAAGTTCCTTGAAAAAGGAAACTCGTTACATTTACAGTTACTTTATGAAAAAAAGTAACTCGTTACAGTTACTTTATGAAAAAAGTAACTCGTTACATTCACAAGTTACAAAACTGTAAAGTAACAGTTACAGTTACAGTTACTTTATAAAAAAGTAACTCGTTACAGTCACAAGTTACAAAACTGTAAAGTAACTCGTTACAGTTACAGTTACTGAGTAAAGTAACTTCAAGTTCCCTTAAAGTTACTTTTTTTTTAATCCCAGAAACTGCGTTTCGATAATAATATATTAATAAAAAGTGAATAAAAGTGAATAAAAGTTTACAAAAAAAAAATCTGGTCATGAAATTAAGAAACACTGTGGGGATTTTCCCTTGGTTTATAAACACGTTTAATTTTAAATTTTATACATATAAATATGTATATAAGTAACTTCAAAGTAATTAAAATTAAAGTTACAACTTTCTAAAAAAATATAACTAAGTTACGTTACAAGTTACTTCTCTAAAAAAGAAACTAAGTGACAACAAAAGTTACTGGAACTGGAACTTTTTCAGGAACTTCGATACTTGTAATGTATTATTCCCCAACACTGCAAGTTTATTATATTAAAAAATTTTTTCAACTTCCTGTAAATTATTTAAACAATTTTTACTTTCTAAATAATTTTTTAATCTCAAAATATCGTGAATTAATAGTATTTTATTACACTGCCACCTAATAAATCAATATGAAAGCTCGGTGAATTAGTTTCAGTTATTTATCAATTGTTTAAGCAATCAATAATTTTAATAAACTTAAAAAACTTGTTGAATAGTTTAGAAAAAACTATGATTTTCTACCGCATTCGGGTTAGAAGTAACATTTCAACAATTCAACATTGTTTAAACAATTAAAAGCAACTGAAATGTATAAGTTGGCTCTTAATGATGATGAATTAGCTTGTAGCATTGAGAAAACACTATCAATTCACAATATTTATAAAAAAATAAATTATTTAAACAAATGAAAATTGTTTAAAAAATTCATAAGGAAATGAAAAAAGTGTGAATTATAATAAACTTATGGAACTTGTTGAATAATTTACAAAAAACTATGATTTTCTATCGGATTCAGGTTAAAAGTCACATTTCAACAATTAAACATTGTTTAAACAATTAAAAAGCAACTAGAATGTATAGTAGGATGGGTTGGGTCGAAAACTTATTTGGATTTGATCGATAAACGCCTTGGTTTTACGCGTTTACAAAATATGTTTGAAAAAATTCTTATTTTCGTAATTTTGAAATTTTCGTGTATTTCAATTTTTTTACATTTCTGGAGGCTTTAAACTTTAAACGATTCTCCAAATTTTTATTTAAATTTTAAAATTATTATTTATAATTATTATTTAAATTAACAAATTTTTATTTACTGCCCCATCAGAGATTATTAATGTTTAGTAGACTCCTGTTTTCATAAAATAATTTTAAAACCTACAGAAATGTAGGGAGAATTTTTTCAGGTATCTAGAACGTTTCTATTGGTAAAAATACGCTAGAAAAAAATTTTATTAGTCTAGGAAATCATAAGTGTAAATATATTGGATTTTTTAAAAACTGAGTGTTTCATTCTTTTAAATTATTCTTTTTTAACTGACTTTAAATATTATTTTTAACATCTGAGAGTGTTCTGGTGATAAAAATACTTCAGAAAAAAATTTATATTTGATACATTTATTTTTGTGTTTTTTTACAAATTTTTAATTTTAGTGATAAAAATACTCTAGAAAAAATTGATATGTTCATGGAATCAAAAACAAAGAAGCAGCATGTTTTCCAAGAAGTCATTTTTGTGTTTTATTTTAGAGTGTTTTTATCAGTAAAACACCCTCAGATGTTAAAAATAATATTTAAAGTCAGTTTGAAAAAGAGTAATTTAAAAAGTCAGAAACTCCGTTTTTAAAAAATTCACTATATTTCCACTTATGATTTCCTAGACTAATTAAATTTTTTTCTAGTGTATTTTTACCAGTAGAAACGTTCTAGATACCTGAAAAAAATCTTTACATTTCTGCAGGGTTTAAAAAAATTATTTTTTGGAAACAGGGGCCTACTAAACATTAATAATCTCTGATGGAGCTGCAAATAAATATTTGTACTTTGCGGAGTCGTTTAAGGCCTCCAGAAATGTAAAAAAATTGTCACCCACGAAAATACAAAAATTACGAAAATAATAATTTTTTCAAACATGTTTTGTTAACGCGCAAAACCTAGGCGTTTATCAATCGAATCCAAATTAATTATACTTCTTCAGGGTTTTAATACGCTACTTTTCCAGATAGTTCCATTTCCGATCTCCAAAATTTTGTTTTTTCGATCCACCCTAATGTATATTTTGACTGTTCATATTAACTAATTAGCTTGTTGCATTGCGAAAGCAATATTCATTTACAATATTTGTAAAAAATTAATTATTTAAACAAATAAAAATTGTTTAAACAATAAAAAATTAATTAAAAATAAAATAAAATCGTGTTATTTATCCATTAATGTGGATCTGAGGAAAAATATAAAAAGGTGATAATTAATATCAATATTCCGTGAAAATATGATTACCCTGTTATGGGAGTGGATTTTGGGGCCCCATAAAAGGGGTTTATGAGAGTTGAAATGAAAAAAAAAACCAATAACAGATTCATATTGCTGGAAAGGTTTTCATCAGATGACCAAAGTATTGCCTATGATTAATTAAACATTTGCACGTTTTAAAAAAAAATGTACAAAGATTTCTCTTTTTGCCCCATGTTAATCTTATGGGAAACTTTAAGAACCGGACGTCACATGTTGAAATTAGCTGATGTAAAAAAAATACATTTTCACTTTTTTTGGGAACCTCACAACAAAACTATCAATGGTGACCGAAATAAAAAAAAGTTGTTTTTTAAAATACCCTACTGTTCACATTAAATTCATCATATTTTTAATTTAAGCCTCAATTCCTTCATGATTTTAATTGCTGAAACTAAAACTGCTGAAATTTTGTCTCGCAAATTGTAATCAAAAAGTTTTCTTGGGAATATTTATGGAAATAAATTCTACAAACGCCTTTCACTTCTCGTTAGAATGCACTTAAATAAAGTCCACGAAATCGATTGGCTGAAGGCAGGATAAAATTTACGCCTCGCGATTACACTAAATTTCTCGAAAGTCGTTCGACTAAAAATTTCATTCCCACTCTCGTAAGCTACTAGGAAAATGCTAGAATAGATTTTAAGATCCCAATTGCCCTCTACGAGACGTGGAATCCCTTGAAATCTCAAAAAGAAATAAAGTGAAAAAGAGAAAAGTTCTAGGGTAGGGGGATTCAGGATAAAGGGATGCAGGGGTTGCGGAATAGAATACCCACTCTATAAAGCCTCGACTTGTCCGACCGTAAGTTCTACTGGCAACTTTCCGATCTTTATTGCCCCGGAGACCTTCTCCCCTCTCATCTTCGTCCCCAATTGTCTCTCCTTGTCTATCTTCTGACAATCTAGTGGCAGAAGAAAAAGGAACGAATGCCTGCTATGTTGTAAGGAGAAAACATATGTTCGACCATTGTCGTCTCTAATGAAATCGGACTTCTTTTTCAAACTCTCGTTTGGCCTGCCTCGAGGTTCGTTTCGAAATTTTTTTTTTCTCTGTAGCAGGAAAATTGAGAGAAAAGGACAAAAAAAGAAAGATATAATCATTCTCAGACTCTACGAAGATAGTCCTCTCTATTTTATATCTCTCATTTTCTCTCGTTTACTGACTTGAATGAGGCAACGAGTCAAGTACGTACGATTCACATTTTCTGATTGGCAGCCTTTTGCGTCGTAATTGGAAAGGGCACTCTTCGCTTTGAAAACTGAAATTGCGAAGCTGGTCCTAAATAGAAGAGAAGAGCAAAATTGAAACACGAGTGATTTTGTTGAAGGAGCTCTAATTATGCATAATTGGATTTTAAGATAGTTACTTCATTTCGTTTGATGGCATGATTATCATTTACTTTAGAAACGAAAGGAACTGAAATATTTAAAAATATTTAGTATTCACTACGGTTTTTCTTATTTTCTAACATTTTCAATGTTGCCTTAGTTTTATAGCAAACAGTAAAAAATATTTCTTATTATCTTTAAAATGTAATCCATTTCAAATCATAATTAACAAAACGGCGGCGATTTTTTTTTAAATTAAAAAGTCGACTTTCTCGATAAATGCACCTTTTAATTTTAAATTTGTACCAATTTTTATTTAGATTTGTACTCATATAAGGAAGACAAGATATATGCGAGCTAAACCACTTTTGTTGTCAGGAGAATTTTTTTTTTATAAAATCTCTAAAAGGTATCAGAAATATCTAGATTTATTTAATGATTTCGTTCAATAATGAATAGAAATTGTTTAAAACGTTTTTTTTTTAAATTACCTGTGTTTTTGTATCTAGTACTTTAGCTTTCCAGGAATAAAGAATATATTGTTAGAATATATTGTTATAGAAATATTTTTATAGAATATATTGTTAGATTATTTAGATTCTTCACTGGAATCATTAAAATCTGTCGATAACTTAGGATTCCAATCATGCTTAGCAGTTTTTACTATGCAGGATGAAGTTCTATCACATTTCTCGCCAACTAAGTTTTAAATACAATTTCTATATATTACTGAACGAAATCATACAATAATTCCACATATTTCTAACACTTTTTATAAATAATTTTTAGTGGAACAATTTTTTCTCGTAAAATTTTCTAGTAACTTGCATTGTTTGTGAAAAAATTCGATTTTATGGCAAATATTCTCCTGACCACAAAAATAGTTTAGCTCGCATAAATCTTATAGGATATCTTCCTTGTATGAGCACAAATTTAGATAAAAATTGGTACAAATTTAAAAGGTGCATTTATCGAGAAAATCATATATCATATAATTTCAAAAAAATCGAAGCCGTTTTGTTAATTCTGAACTTTCCTTTTGGTTTCGAAAGCGAGCAGTAAACCACATTAGAATTCGGTAAGAAAATTATAATATCTTAAGCAGTTTAAGAACTACAGTGGTTTAAAGAAACAATTTGTAGTTTTTGGAAAATTATCCTTAAGTATTCAAATACTCATAACATCATAGAAAATTCTTTTTTCCTAATTCGGTAAAATATGTGTCGTCTTGTTTCCTCTAAAAAATAAAATTTCGTGGGTGAAACATTTTGCGACTTTTGCAGTGTAGAAGCTTCCTATTTTAAAATGGATTACATCTTACTTACACGGAAAAAATTTGTTCCCTAAAAACTCCCAAACTTTGTTCCGGAGTCGGATACGAGGACAAGTTTTTAAAATTTACTAACATGTTTGTTTGAAGATATGGTGGACGATTTCTAGGAAAAGTCAAAATAATTGAGAAAGAATTCCTAAACGGTATAGTATCATTCTAAAATAATCGACTTAGAAACGAATAAACGTAACTAAGGAGATGTAAAATGTAAATTGTAAATTTTCAAAGACCGATTGATGAAAAGCCGATTGCAACTAATAATTTTTCAAGAACAATTCAGGAAAATGAAGATCATGGTAAAAAAATCTAAATTAATCTACACATTACATATGCATATTAACACTACACATAACGCTGTTTATTTTCGTACAAATCCGCACACTACACGATGAAAATTAAACGTACCTTCCTTCTTATATACTAATCCTGTGAATGTTTCTCCGCTTGTGAGAAACTTATAAAAATTTTGAGAAACACCAAAATTCAAATTTTTTATAGCCATAATTTTGGTACGATTATTAAGTTAATAGTGAAAAACTTCTTTTACTTAAATAAAAAAATTCGTTATAAAACGAATTGTTTCTCGGATTTCATTCTACTTGACTTAAAACATGTATTTAAATATTGTAAATTGAAATTGAATCTAAATTATAATATATTGTATATATTAATTTTGTATATATTATTGAAAAATAATTAAAAACTTTCAGATGAAATTAAAAATGTATTTATTAAATCTATTCAAATAAGTATGTAATTGCATTAATAATATTTATAATTTTATAAATAATAATTCCATTTCACGAATTTTTAATGGGCATTTAAATATCGCACAAATGATATAAATAAACATATTAAAAATTATTTTTGCAAAACACTGAATTAATTTTTAAATTATTTGTAACAATGGAAATTATTATCATTGTACTAAAATAACAAAGTATTATTATTTTTACAGATATTAAGGAAAATAATTATTTAATTATAATTTAAAACAGAAAATATTAAAGTTATGGTAAAAAGTTTTTTGTTGAAGGCAGATCATAATGACATGATTGTTAACTTAAAAATATATGGGTAATTCTCCACAGACAGGGCACTTTGGTGTCCACGGATTATATTATTAAAACTACTGTTTGTATTATTGTAAAACTTGGTACAGATCTTGATCTTAGTACCGCATAATAAGTTCCGTAGTAAAAATGTTATTATATAATTTATATAATAGTAAGTCAGAGTAAAAAAATATTATGTACCCAAAAAATGGCTTTAAGAGATGTCCACACATGCCTAAGGCATATTTTAGAGTCACATAGGAAATAAATAATGAACTACTTTAAAATTTATGCTTAAGGATCTTAAAGTTAGACTCAAAAAGTTCAATTTTCATCATTGATATTTTTATTTTAATGCAATATACACTATACATACACGCAAATATGAGTGTCTTCGAAAATATTTTTTAGGTTACGTTGATGCATAAACAGCTATCGTTTAACACATAGTAATACCTTTTTGTGTCATGTTTTGGCGTAGAATTGAAGAAAAAACATCCCACTACCCACTCTTAAAGTTTTAAGCATAAGCATTAAGAACTTTCTTCGCAAATAAAAAAAAAGTCCGAGAAGACCTTGCGTATTTTTATTACTATCCATCGACGTAACTTGCAATAACTTTCATATTTCTTAACAAAAGTAATTGAATAAAGGTAAAAATGTAGATCAGTACAGGAGAAAATGATTTGCCAAAGGATTTTACGATTTATCCTACTTTAAAACTTTAGGAACACTTTTTGTGTTGTTTTCCATCGACGTAACATCCAACGACGTAACCTTACTTTTGGCTTATCAGAACTGGGTTGATAATAAATAGAACCCTATCGAAAAAACTGCAAAAAAGTAATGAAAAAAAGTCTTTTGCATAAATAATTCTGCTTTAGTTATAAAAGTGTCGAAATAAACCAATAATAAACCAATAATATTCGAACGTCCCTAACTTTAAAAGTCACTAAGTTCGCAATATATGACATTTGACCTTGACAATATAAATATTTGAAAAAGCTTTAAAAATATTCCAAAAACAGGTAAAAATTATTTAAAATATGGAAAACATCTGTTATTGCGCGAATTACTTGATATTGACTAAACTTCTTCAATATATTCTCTCGTTTAATAATATTTTGAATTAATAATTCGATAAATATGACATTTTGTAAAACATTGTGCAAAAATAGTGATTATTATTGACTGCTATTTGGAAAAACTGATGTGAAATCGATTTTCAACTGCATAAAAATCTTCTTTAGCCTAAAATGAACCATTCTACGTCGTATTTTGAATAGTTTGACTCACAATCTCAGAGTTTTATCTTAAAATAGCTAAATCATAAAACCTGACACAAAATTTGGGGACAGACTTTGGAGCGATTTCTCGTATCTTCAGCTGTAAAATATTCAACTGATCACTCCATAGTCATCTTTTGCAACTAATTTCAATTGATTTTCATAAACCCAAATTATAGAAAATATTTTTGATATTATTTAGCAATTTTCTATTTTGAATTTGTAGTTATTAATACATAATGAAAAAAAAAGTTAGAAGATTTTGAATATGTTAATATGTTAATCTTTGAATATGTTCAGAACTTCCATCAGTATCTGAGATCCTTGAACTATAACTTTTTTAGAAAAAAAAAACTATAACTTCTATATTATTAATACATCGCGTAACCTGACATTTTTCAACCATTTTTGTTTATAATTTCTAAACGAAGTCATCTAAAATTTTGAAACTTTCCTAAATCGTGCCCTGATATGAGTATTTTGCTCAGATATATTTAGAAAAGTCTTATTAATCACAGGATATGTGAAAACTGATAGGGACTTAATATGGTCAACTTTTTGGCAATCACCTATATAATCTACTTCGAATGTGAATAAAATGAAATAAGTTTCTCATTGAGAAAAATAATCCAGTATATTTATTCTTCATAAGTTAAATTGCCACAGTTAAATACAACTTTTTATATCCAGTTTTTTGGTTAATAATTATAACCATTACCCAATTTGTTTTAACTGGTGGTAATTTCGTTAGAAGCAATATCCTTCAAACTTAAAGCACAGTAGGAATAGGAATTATCATCGAAAACTTTGAACGCCTGTAAGTGCTTATTAAAAAAACAGTCATGAAGTCTTTTAGAAATGATTTGAAAATTATAATCTAAAACTAGAATATTATGCACATCATGAAATCCTGGACCGTCTTCCGAAAAATATTTTAAATATACGTACGGTCAGTCGTCTAGTTGCTGACCATTGTAGCTTTTCGTAAGCTAATTCTTCTTTTTTCTAATAAATGCTTGAACTAGGGCCTTTCTGCTCTTTTCAAACATAAAAAATTATAATGTGCATAGACGATTGCGCATTTTGTCTTTTCTAGTCAGTTCAGGAATTTTTCCAAAACGAAAATCACAATTATTTATTTTCACGAGTAACAAAAAATCCTAAACATCAAATATAACTAATTGTTCGAAATTTCATTGGAAACTTCGTACTGTTTTATATTTTCGATTTATCTGTTTGGCAATATCTGCAGAGAAAATTTTACTGAGACGCTCTTTAATATTTACTGGTTTTTCTGGAATTATTTCTGAAAAGTTGGAACTCTTTGGTGAAAAATCTTTAAATATGTTCAGAACTTCCATCGTTATCCGAGATCCTTGAACTGGTTTTGAAAATAGTCTAAAACTAATTTTCTCCGTGTATCTTTATTTATTTTAGTTTTTATTAAATCCTAATTTATTAAAAATTTCATTTCCATTACTTCCCGTTGAGAAATTCAGGAAAATACGAAAGCAGAATCTTTGAATATTTTACTCTCGAGGAAGTTGTTGCAACCTTCTAATTACATATTATAATTTTAAGTACGCTTAATCGGGGGATTATAAACTAGGCAATTGCGTCTTTACAAAATTGAAATACCTTCCGAGGAGTTGTTGACACTTACACATTATTTTAATAGTCGAGTCACGGATGAAATCTGCAGAAAGTAGAACTGCCAGTTGATGAAAAAGATTCTTCGAAGACGTCTTGACTAATTCCCTAGGGAACTCGTTTTGCCTTATGAGACAGCAAACATTTTCAAACCTCAAAAAATTCTTTCCGTTCCAAGAATAGACATAACATTTTTCCTTTCACTATTATTTAACCAACTTTTTTTATTCATTATATTATTTTGCCTTTTGAACTCACAGTTTCACAGTTTTTTATCAGTTTTAATTTTTCTTTTTCAATAGTACTCATATTTTTAAATCTGTTTTAAATTTTCCTTTACAATTGGACTTGATGTCTTCTTTTATATCTTTTTTAGGTAAAAGGTATTTCCAGCGAAACCTTTCTGGAGTAGGTATGTAACTTGGACTACCACTGCCCTTGTGTTTTTCGTATATCAGATTATCAGAGGCTTTTCTGTAGATAGAAAGATTTATGCTGGAAAAATCTTTTATTAAAGGATCTTTTTGTATTTTTTTGTTGTTTGTTGCATGATTGAGGTGCAAATGTAGGTGCGAGGTCAATTGCTTTTTTTGAAGTGGACAACTTCGACTGGTTCGAACCAGGTAGCAGTTCTCTGTCTGAGTTGATTGGTTTTTCTGATCTCGAATCTGTTTTTCACCCCTGGTGGATGAAATATATAATTAATTATTAATCTTAAGGTTGAACGAAACTACAATTTTCTAACTTAATATCTCTATATATATTTCCTGAATTTATATTTACATTTATATTTATTTTATGACATTCAATTTTGTAAGATTATAGTTTCAATTTACAATTAAAATTTCCAATTTAGATTTGTAATTTAAACTTTCATTTATAATTAATTTTAAATTTCAAGCATCTAAATTGATATTTTTGTGTTTTTATTTATAATTCGAAGATTGGAGGCTTACGTCTCACTGTTAGTAGGCAAAATATCCTTGACATCGCCTACGGGAATCTCTGCATTGTGACTATCCAATTTCTGTTCATGGGGAATTGAATCCACATTTTCCGCTGTTTCAGTTTCCGCTCGAAGAATTTCCACCTTTTTCGCTTTGTCTGGTTCATCGTTTTCTACAGGCCCTTCGACTGTTTCGTCTCGAAACGTCGCATTCTGAAATTGTAAGAATTCAATTGCAGCCACTGAGCCCTTGTTACTTTTCTGGGTACATGGTACAAGTACATATTCTCTACAGTAATTACCTTTCCAACATCGTTCGTCAAATCCTTCGTCTTCTCTGATTTTGCCGACTGCGAATAAGATTTGCCTTGTTTCTTTCTTTCCAAGTTTAACGACAAAGGATTCCTTGAAAAATACCATGAAAGAAAATTGTTATGCAATTTTGTGTTTAAAATAAAGAGTGAAATGAAAAATTTCAAAGATTTTAGTTTATGTATTTTAAAACTGTATTTATTTGAGGAATTCGAAAAATTTTGATAATCGAAATACAATTTGAGGGACTAAATTAATTTACTAAAAAACTTTGGTTTATGCAAAAGGAGGTAATTGGGCAGTTCAGTGACTTTTCTTAATTTTGACTTTTTTGATTCAATTTTTTTTAATATTTATTTTATCACCAAAATATGAAATCAATCGGGGGAGCTCCTGAAACTAACGCACTTTTTATTATTTTCTTAAAAAATTTGAAAATTTAAATTTAAAATTTAGACAAATCCCAATTTCAAGTTTTTTGATCCGTTTTTATAAAAGCTTTATTTCATTACTGAAATAAGAAATCAATCGGGGAAGTTGGATAAACTAGTACACTTTTTTATTTTACTAAAAAATTTGAATATATAAACTTAAAATTTAAAAAATTCCCAATTTCCAGTTTGTCGCAGCGATATTTTTTTAAAAGCTTTATTTTATCATTAAAACAAGAAATCAATCGATGAGATCAAGGAACTAATGTTCTTTTTATTATTTTATTAAAAAACTTAAACAAATTTAAACTTAAAGTTTCTAAATTAACAATTGCGAGTTTTTCGCTCCTGTCCGTTTTAAGCTTTATTTTTTCATTGAAACAAAAAATCCACCCTCATTGAATCCCCTCAGAATAATTGAATTTTTCTATAAGTCAAAAGATATTATATAATATAATTTATAGAATTTGTTAGCTTTAAAAAAGTTATATTATATTGTACAATGTCTTTTGATATATGGAGAAATTTAATTATTCAGGGGGCACAGAAAGAGGGTTGGGGGTCTCTTCATTTCGTCGAAATATTAAATATTAATTCGAATAAAAAGCATGTAATTGACCAGGAATTCTGATGAATTGAAGAGACCATCCCCCTTTGTGATTTATTAAATTCCAACCCCCTATGATTAATTAAATTTTTCCATGTACCAAAAGATATTTTGTAATACAACATAATTGTTATTAAAGCTTACAAATTATATAAATTATATTATACAATATCTTCTGACTTATGGTGAATTTTAATTATTCAAGGGGGGTACACAAAGGGGAGTGGGGTTATCTTCGTTTCGTTGAATTCCTGGTCAATTAGATGAAAGTTTATGTATATTTCTTAAATATTAATTCGAATAAAAGCATATAATTCGTCAGGAATGCTGAAATTCCGAAGAAATATAAATAAACTTTCATTTAATTGCACCTCCCCTAATTAATTAAATTTTGCCATAAATCAGAAGATATTGTATAATGTAATATATTTTTTGTTGAAGCTTACAAATAATATTTCGCAAATAAATAAAATTATGATTTTTTTAAGTTTTCCCAATTGATTTCTTGTTTCAACGATAAAATGAAGCTTTTAAAAAAAACAGCAAGTAAAAACTCTAAATTGAGAATTTTTAAAATTTAGAATTTAAATTTTAAAGTTTTTTCGATAAAACAATAAAATGTGCATTTAATTCTCGAGCTCCCCCGATTGATTTCTTGTTTGAGTAATGAAATAAAGCTTTTTAAGAAAAAGGAGTCAGCGAAAAACTGGAAATTGGAAATTTTTAAAATTTTAAGTTTAATTTTTAAGTTTTTTAATAAAATAATGAAAAGTACATTAGTTTCTCGAACTCCATAGATTTATTTTTTAGTTTTGTGATAGAATAAAGCTTTTTTAAACAAAACCGAATCGAAAAATTCGAAATTGGGAATTTTTTAAATTTAAAATTTAAATTTTCAAGTTCTTTAACCCGCAAAGACCATCTGATTTTAACCCGCAGACTCCATCTGCGAATACGTATATACCACACTAGTGCGAATAGGGATTTCGCATTTTTAAATGTTAATAATTCGTGCATAAATAAAGTAATTATAATTTATAAGATACGTTTTTCGGGATAAAAATTACTGAGAAATGCAATGGTAATAAAAATAAATGTAATAAACAATTTTTAAATAGCAAAAAAAAAGAAATGAGAAGAACTTTTCTAAAATGTCACACTTGTTTGAAAATTTTGCTGATGCGAATTCGCACTAGTGTGGTATTTGAAGGTTAAATAAAATAATAAAAAGTGCATTAGTTTCTCGAGCTACCGCGATTAATTTCTTGTTTTAACGATTAAATAAAGCTTTTTTAACAAAGACCGCAGTGAGAAACTGAATATTGGGAATTTAAAAATTTTTTTAAATCGAGCTAATTTCTTGTTTCAATGATTAAATATAGCTTTTTTTAAAACAAAGACCGCACTGAAAAACTCGATATTGGGAATTTTTAAAATTTCAAGTTTAATTTTTAAGTATTTTAATAAAATAATAAAAACTGCATTCGTTTTTCGAGATTTCCGATTGTTTTTTATTTTGGTGATAAAATAAAGCTTTTTTTAAGAAAAACGGATCGAAAAAGTCGAAATTGGGAAAAGTCAATAAACTGCATAATAACCCTTTTATATTGTTATTAATATTATTCTTATATGGGCATGATATTTAAAGATAATTTTAATTTGATTTAATTTAAAGATAATTTTAATTTGATTTAATTTATTTTTGTATTTTGATTAAGTAAAACTTTAAACTAATTTTGGTGGATTGTTGAGCAAAGATTCAATTTCTGAGGTAAAATCAATCAGATTTTTTTTCCGATGAAGTAAACACGTTGATCGCACTATGCACGTACAGGTTGATGGGCTTTCTCCTCTTATTCGTTTTCTTGTGCAGGATAGTCTCGGAATCCGAATATGTTCTCTTGATCGAAATCCGTTGCTTGTCTCGATGTTTCCTCAATTCTACGGCTATCAAACGTTGAATCATCTCATCCAGAGCCCCCTCATCCTTTTCTGGTTGTCGAAAGCAATGCTGAACACTAAAATAAAATTATCTCTTACGTGTTTCTCAACAATTTTCGTGAATTTTTCTATGCTTGAATGAAAAATTGAATTTTTACTTAAATTTACTATAATATAATTAAATTATATTTAGTTGATATTAAATTGAATTTTCTAGATGTCAGTTACATAAATAAATATAAATTATATAATTTATATAATAATTTATATAATAGTTACTTGAATACTGTTGCTTTTTTTAAAAAAGTCATATTTATCTATGAAAAACTCACTCACGACTTGGATTCGGGAATAGTTTTTTCTTCGGTTTGTTTTTTCCTTTTGAGTTTTGAAACAAAGGATCCGAATGTTCCGTTTAGGGGAAATCCAATTCGTTGCATCTTTATTTGTTTTTCTTTAATTTTCTTTCAGTATTTAAATTCATGAATCGACAATTAATATTCCACAGTGCCGTCAGGTTCTAAAGTGGAAATATTAATTAAGAAAGTTAATGTTTTACAATAAAATAGGTTTGCAAGTGTATTCTTAGGTATTTTTAATTATGTACTGATTTTAGATTATTTTTATTGGAAAATACTTTGTTTTTGAAAAGGACTATTTGATTTCAGTGAAATTTGGGATTTACAAAATGTGGATTAGCGACAAATATCGTTGAGTGCAATTAAAAATGGAAATTGCTCTCTTGTCGACACACGGTAATCGATTAAATTCAATTGTGTTCAGTTTGCGTGATTTGTTCCAAGTTTACAATCTACTAAATGCAACATAATTGCGCTCTTTTTGATCGAAAATAATTGTGTGAAATTCGTTTCAGAGTTGAATTTTTCAAAGAGAGAAAAGACCCTGACATAAAAACATTGGTTAAACTTTATTTGTATTTTTCAAGATTAATTTAATAGGTATTCATTTCTATTCAAAATGTACCAAAGTAATTTAAAATATGATTTTCTAGCTACATTTTATCGAATTATAAGAGATTTTTGTTCTAAATTTGATTTTCAGATAAATATCAGATTACCTTTCTCGCTTTGCCTGTCAGGTTTACGATTTGATTGAGAATTTATGATTTCCTGCATAAGATTGTCTATACTACCCGAATGCTTTGGGTGATTCGAGCTTAATTTTGATAAGGCTTGAGAAGGAAACAAATTTCTAAATAAAAGTGTGACACCTTTCCAAAACATAATTGTCACTATTAATCCGAGTGCAGGATACAAAAGGCATGTCATTCCACAATTTTCAAAATGTGCCAAATCAAAGAAAAATTTCATTTTTCGGAGAAAGTCTTTTACTTTTTGTTTCTTGATGATTATTCCAGATTTTTTTCCACGACTTTTGGCATACATTCACATATAATTTTGAATTTTATATGGACTTCAATTTTGGATATGAGGTTATTCGAGAGATTAGCTTCGGTTGTCGAATGTTTTTTTTCTGTGAAATTCGAGAAGTTAGATGGAGTTTTGAAATTAAGAAAATCACTTCCTAGATGGAGTTTCTAAATTATTTGTTGGATAATAAGTTCTGGACAGCGGTGAAATTTTATTAATTTTCTGAGCAAATTGTGAATATTCAATTAAAATAAAGATTGAAAACCGTAATGAAAGGATTTTTCGCTCTTTGCCTCGACATTGATGTGATTTCTAAAGAGGCTATAGTGCTCTTATAATGACAAGCAATTTAATCTGGAATTTGTAGGATGGCGCCAACAATGATGTTGACATTTCTGAAAGCTCCTGAGCTTCAACGTCAAGTACAAATTGTGGTCATACTCATGAAGTGCTGCGTCAGTTCAAGAGCTCTTTCAAACAATACGAAATTCTGCTTGAAAAGATGAAGGGAGTTTGTTATGAAAACCAAAAAACAAACTAAATAACCATTTGAAAACAGAGAACTTAGAACTCAATTCTTGGAAATTTGTACTTTTCCCAAGTTTCAGTTTTAACTCTTTCATTTCTCCAGAGGACAAAATAAATCGAATAAGCAAACAGAAAATTACATGTCCAAAAATATAAAAAATTGGGTAAGAATATAAAAATTAAAGAAAGCATCAGGAAGACAGAGAGAAAGATCGGATTCATACGTTAACGAATGACAATGTTTTCTTAATTTTTAAACTGTAAAACCACTAAGAGCAAAAATCGTTCATGTCTTATTATTTATTCGTGGAATAATAATTTATTCACAATCTGTAATAAAGGAAAATTGAAGAATTATCTTAACCCTTCTATGAATAACTTATCCAACAAACTAAGAAAGAAATCAATGATGAAATAAGATAAAAATGTGACTTGGATTATTTTTTTCTCTCAGTGGTATTTTTGTTTGTTTTTGTAAAAAGATCGAAGAATGACTGTATTTTTACGCGGGGAAAATATTGTCAATTGGATAATGATGGATGCGTCTCTCTTCTGTCTTTTAGGCGCCGAGACCGACGCTGTTCAGGCACTTTTGGCGCGATATCTGCAGCGTCGACTACAGGGTACTCAATTTTCGACGCCCCCGCCACCAGCTGTTCTCTTCAGTACAAATCATCAATCCAGGATTCGTCAGACATCCCAAAAACTCGTGAATTCTCAGGAAACTAGCGACGATATTCAAAAGGATCAACGAGATCGCAGGGAAGATTATGAGGATTATGAGGATGATCTTCAAGGCTTTGAAGATAGTGCCAAAAGCAGAACGAGGATCGATCTTCTCGCTGGTGACGTTTTATTAATTAATAAATTATCTCCCAAGAGTCCAAGAAAATTAAAAGGGTTCATTCCATACATTCAAGCTCCAAATTAATTAAATCGATTGATTTATAAACTCCAGGAAATAAAATTAATAAAAATGTACTAAGTTAAGATTCTTTTAAGGAATAACAAACTATTGATAAAGATTTTAAATATTTTTAAATAAATCTTAATAAATAAACAAGTGTAACCCAATATTTTGAGCTTGTTTATACAGAGAGAAAAATCTTTAAAAAATATTTATCAATGAAAAATATCACTTATTTCTCTTGTTAATCCAAAATGAATATATAAATAAATATTTTTAAAAAAGCTTTTTGTAAAATACGTTGATAAAAATCGACTATAACAAATATCAGACTCAAACAAATATTTGTAACGTTTTCTGTTACTGATGCATTCAAGCGAGACAAGACAATAAAATTCGAATTCAATAATTTGTATCGATCTTCAAGTTAAGAAAGTTAATCTTGTCTTGACATTTCAGTCGATAAAATTGAGAAATAAGCGATAATCTTGAACTTTGTCTTTGTCTACATGCCATTTTGACTCACATGAAAAAGAATTTAACTATAAAATTCCTCACTGACTAAATTATTAAATCCAATGAAAATTTAAAAGATTTGGATAAAATAATATATTTGTATAAACCATTCATTTATTGGAATTAATGGTTTTATCAGAAGCTTTTTCATTGCCTCTCGTCAAAGAAAAGTAGAAAACGACCAATGAAAGGCATTCACATTCGAATGTCGAATCTTGAATGCAAATTTGTATCAATATTATGTTTAAAATATTTTATTAAATTTTTTAGATAACACAGACACAAAAAAACGTGTGCGGAGCCAAAAAAGCGACCTATGTAGCATTGTAGTATTGATCTAGCATAGTTAAAATCTGCATTGATTGGAATTTTCTGCTTACCAGTTATTTTTTATTCGAGTTTGAATTTTTAGTTTAGACAAATTACCCCAAGTAGGCCACCATAAATCGAAGAACGTTTTTTTTTCGCTATAAAATGAATTTTTTAATAGCCCTTATGTCCGAAAAGATTTCCCCAGGTTTTGGTCGAAAACAAAAATTTGTTGCAATAGTTATTACCAATAAAAATTTAATGTTACAACATTATCATTGATGTTGTACAACAACATTTTTCTCGTGAACGGATAAACGGATTTTAATGATTCTTACGTTGAAATTTTTGTTTAAAAACGACAATTCCAGAAATTTTTCTTCCAAATATAAAAACGTTGAATTTGTTTAAAAAATATCAATTATATATAAACAAATTTAACTTTTTTTCTTTCAAAAAAAATTTTTTTGCACGTTATTCTACATAGTATTTCTTTTCTACTTAGTATTAGAAATACTAAGTAGTTTCTATTATAATAGAAACTACTTAGTATTTCTTTTTGCATTTCTCTCCAGAAAAAAATATAGAACAAATGCGAGAGAGAGAAGAAATGCGAGGGAGAGAAATTCGAAAAGAAATACTAAGTAGTTTCTATTATAATAGAAACTACTTAGTATTTCTAATACTAAGTAGAAAAGAAATATTAATTATAATACTTCTATTATAACAGAAATTACTTAGTATTTCTTTTCGCATTTCTCTCTAGGAAAAATGTAGAATAACGTGCAAAAAAATTTTTCTTTTGAAAGAAAAAAATTCAATTTGTTTATAAAAATTTATAATTTTCCATCAAAAGGTACTAATATTTCTATAAAAACATTCATTTCCGTCAAAAAACCCTAACATAATCTAAAATTTCACGAACTTGTAATTTCTGAACCTGAATCTGAATTCTTCTATGAGCTTCTAGAATCCTCTAGACGAGAATATTCTGAATTAAAAAATTTCCAGAATTCTGCAGAATCATTCAGAACTCTTCAAAATCTACAAAAGACTCCCGTAATCTTGAAGAATCTTTTAAACTCTTTTCAAAATTTTCCTAAAATTCTGTAGAGTTTTTGAAAACCTTAAAAAAAATTTGGAAAAAACTAAAAGATTTGAGAAGTTTATTACAAAATTCAAAAGATTTTGTAATGATCAATACAATTTTTGAAAACATTCTAAAGCAGTGTAGAATATTAGTAGAATAATATATTTACAAACTTGTAATTTTCCAACAAAAGGTACTGATATTTCTATAAAAGTATTAATTTCCCTCGAAAAACCCTAACATAACCTCAAATTTTACAAACTTGTAATTTGCGCCATCAAGAGGTACTGATTTTTCAATAAAGATATTAACTTCCCTCGAAAAACCCTAATTTAATCTAAAATTTTACAAAATTTAATTTTCCGTCAAAAGGTACTAATATTTCTATAAAAACATTAATTTCCGTCGAAAAACCCTACTCTGCTGTAAGTAAAAGTATTCAAACCCTATCAGTTTAAATCCGTCAGTTATCCATAGATATCTGTTAGAATACTTCTTCTATACTCGGCGATCCGTTTGTATGCGTAGGGTATCCATCTATCCTCGTGAATCATTATCTAACCAGTCGAATCTATCCGTTTCAATCATTATCTTTACTTGTTAAACATATTCCTGTCCATTTCGATATGTATATGTTGTATATGTGTATGTATACGTTTCAATCCTTCATTCTCTATCCGTCATTTACTCCTTGACTATCCGCTTTTATATACTCCTATCCGTTTCGATACTTATGCGTTTCAATCCTTGATTTTCTATCCGTGATTTAATCCGTGACTATCCGCAGGCCACTTGGAATTTTTTTCGTCACTTATCACGAAAATAAAATGAATCCGTCCTGATCATTTTCTATCCCCGTCAATCCTCTCTATAAAAAATGTGTTGCCTATCCGTTTCAATTCATCGTTTTTAATTCATCTACGTATTCTTATCTATCTGTCTTTATTTATTCCAGTCAAATTATATACTTATGCGTTTCAACACTTAATTTTCTATCTGTGACTTAATTCGTATCTATCCGCCGGCCACTTGGAACATTTTCGTCACCTATCGCGGATAGAAAATGAATCCGTCCTAATCATTCTCTACAACTCTCAATTGTCTCTCTACATAGTGCATTGCCCATCTGTTTTAATCCATCATTTTCAATCCGACTTCATATCCTTATCTATCCGCTTTTATGTATTCCTAACCAATTAGGTACTTATGCATTTCAACCCTTTGATTTAGTACATGTCTATCCGCGAGTCACTTAGAATTTTTCGTCATCTGCCACGGATAGAAAATGTATCCGTCTTAATCATTTTCTACCACCCTCAATCCTCTCTTTAAAAAATGTATTGCAAAACCGTTTCAATACTTGGTTTTCAATCCGTCTTCTTATTCTTATCTATCCTCTTTTGTGTATTCAATCCTTTATTTTTTATCCATAAGTTAATCCGTGTCTATCCGCGAGCCTCTAAGAATTTTCTCGTCTCCTGTGACGGATAAAAAATGTCTTCTTCCTAATAATTCTCTATTCCCCTCAATCCTCTCTCCCAGAAATGTATTGCCTATCCGTTTTTATCCATAGTTTTCAATCCGTATTCCTATCCGTTATCTATTTATTAGATTGAACCAAACTTTTACTACAAGTGGATTAAAGAGGATTAATGCGAATAGGATAACATAACTAAAGTTGGTTAGTGAAAGACCCTGCTGGAATTGAAAGTATTCAAACCCTATCAGTTTCAATCCGTCAGCTCTCCATAAATATCCATTTTAATACTTCTTCTAAACACGGCGTTCCGGTTGCATCCGTAGGGTATCCGTCTATCCTCGTGAATCATTATCTAATTCATCGAATCTATCCGTTCCAATCATTATCTTTACATATTGTATGTATTCCTATCCGTTTCGATACTTATACGTTTCAATCGTTTATTCTCTATCCGTTATTTAAACCTGGTCTATCCGCTTTTACATATTCCCATCCGTTTCGATACTTATGCGTTTCAATACTTTATTTTCTATCCGCTATTTAATCCGTGTCTATCCGCGAGCCACTTGGAATTTTTTCGTCACCTGTCACGGATAGAAAATGTATCCGTCCTAATCATTTTCTATTTGCCTCAATCCTCTCTCTAAGAAACATATTGCCTATCCTTCTTAATCCATACTTTTCAATCTGCTTCCAATTCTTCTTTTTCCGTCAAATACTTAGATGTTCATCCTCATGAAACACGAATAGGAAATGTAACCGTATTAATTAAGACGAATTGAAAACTCTAGATTACAATGGATAGTTATAGATATTTTGGTGAAAGGATTGGAAAGGATTGACTCTGATTGACACGGATACGTTTTCTATCAGTTATAAGTGAATAAGAATATTTAAAAACGTAAGTAGCTGATGGATAGAGAAGGATAAGGAGACGGATGGAAAAGTATGGATTAAAACAGAGAGGAAATATATTTTTCCGAAAGAAAGGATTCAAAAGGATTGATAATGACTGACACGGAAACATTTTCTATCCGCTATACATGATTAGTGCTATTCATTTTTATCGCAAAACTCTTAGCGTGATGTATTAGCTCATACGGCTAGGCGTTCCGGCAGATAACTTCACTACAGGTGAATTAAAGCAGATTAATGCAGATTGGATAAAAATACTAAAGTTTTGGTTCAAACATAAGTGAAAGATCTACTCTAAGGATAAAAATGGTTAAACAGAAAAAACTTTTCACTGATAAAAAGACGGATTTCACTTCACGTATTAGAAAGCATTCAAGCGGATAAGGATTTTCAAGTGTAATAACGGATAGGCAATGATTGAAAAGAATGCAAAGTGCTCATTACGACGGATTTAGAATTTCTATCCTTTGAGTCCGCTATTTTCTATCCGTTTGAATACTTTTACCTCCGGCAGGGGATCTACTTCACGGAAAAAAACGTATAGACAGAAAAATCTTTTCACGGATAGATAAGGATTAAAACGGATTTCACTTCACGCAATAGAAAGTATTCAAGAGAATAAGGATTTCCAAGTATAATAACGGATAAGCAACAATTGAAAAGAATGCAAAGTGCTCATTAAGACGGATTAAAAGTTTCTATCCATTTGAATCCATTATTTTCAATCCGTTTGAATACTTTTACCGTTGAGTGAACTCAACGCTTTTACTTCCGGCAGGGTAGCATAACCTAAAATTTTACGAGCTTATAATTTCTGAATCTGCATCTGAATTCTTCCATAAGCTTCTAGAATCTTCTGGTCGAGAATGGTTCAGAATCTTCTGAACTAGAAAATTTCCAGAATTCTGCAGAACCATTTAGAACTATTCAAAATCTACAAAAGACTCCCACAGTCTTAAGGAATTTTCGAAACTTTTTTAAAAATTTTCCTAAAATTCTTTAGATTTTTTGAAACCTAACCTGAAGTTTTACAAACTTGTAATTTTCCATCAGTAGGTAGTGATTTTTCAATAAAGATATTAACTTCCCTCGAAAAACCCTTATGTAACCTAAAATTTTACAAGCTTTAATTTACCATCAAAAGGTACTAACATTTCTATAAAAACATTAATTTCTGTTGAAAAAACCCTAACATAATTTAAGATTTTACGAACTTGTAATTTTCCATGCAGAGGTGGAAAAATAATTTTCAATAATTTTCTTTTCAATAAAAATATTAATTTCCCTCGAAAACCGGTAGCATAACCTCAAATTTTGTGAACTTGTAATTTTCCATCAAGAGGTAATGATTTTTCTTTAAAAATATTAATTTTCGTTAAAAAACACGACCATAACTTAAAATTTGTCGAACTGATTATTTCTCTTCGTTAAGGGCATTTGATACATAATGACGTCACAAATTACCGACCGTTCCTTATTTACATTCAGCGGGTTCATTATTAAGGAAATGCAAATATAGAACTGAAATTTTGGTAAACGATAAAGAATATATTGGGGCATCGATGTCTGGTGAGTTTCAGTTTTAATTTTGAAAAAAAATTGTTTTTCAAA
>JBAGKK010089699.1:0-18934 GCA_037177015.1 Euceroptres primus
ACTTTGAGTGCTTTACTTTGCAGCTCAGTTTTTATTACTTCAAATGGACAAATTTTTAGTTCGATTTTTTAAATTTCGTTAACCGTGAAAAATGTTTGCGAACCGGGAATTTTTATCTTTGATGAAAACGGCCACCCTGAGTACAGTAAATCGGCCATGAAAAAATTGGTTTTGGGGGGAAAAAATGACCGAAGCTATTTTATTTCATAAATCGTTAGTGGGGCATGTGAATAACTCGAAACCAAGTTGTCGGGAACCCTCCCCCCTGGTGGTTTTGAAAAAAGTTAAAAAGGTTTTGTATCTTTTTGATTTTTCGTGAGAATGATAGGTCGTAGAGAAAAATTTTTTGAACAAGAATTGTAGAGGACTCTATTATCTACAAATTATCTCATGTACTCGCTGCGCTACTAGAGTTAGAAAATTCTCGGTAACATAAATTTGGAGAGGGTAACAAAGAAAGTTACAGGTTTGTTAGCGAGAATGCGAGAATTTATTGAAAATTTACGAGAATTAACGAGAACATTCATTTTTAACTTTTATTTTTTTTACTTTTATTTTTTTATTTTACTTTTATTCATTTTTGTTTTTTAATTTAAATAACGTTTATATTCAATGTACTAAATAGCTCAGGGTGTCTAGTGGACCGGGAAATCGAGGAAAACCCGGGAATTTTTTTTATGATCGAGATTATACTTATATTTTATTTTTTTATTCTTCAGATTTCAATAGCATTTAAGCAACTACTTGTTGGCCATTTCGGTCGAGTGTGGAATAAAATTGATTTTTGACAACTTTGGCGCCATCTATTTCGTGCATTTGTGGTGGTACCGTAGCGACTGCATAAGATAATTTGTAGATAATACTATCCTCTACATTTTTTGTTTCAAAAATTTTTCTCTGTAACATGCCGTTCTCAAGGAAAATCAAATCCAAAAACATTTTGAGTTTTATCAAAACACATAGGGGGGGTCCGACTTTTTAGTTTTAAGTTATTCAAATACCCCGGTAACGATTTATGAAATAAAATAGCTGCGGGTATTTTTTTCATAAAGAAAAAGACAAATTTACTGTATTTCTCAAGAATATAACCTGATATTAGAAATTCAAAGCGCCGTATCTCAAAAACGGTGCATCGCAAGAAAAAAAACTTTCGTATTGTTTTTAAAGGTTTTTTCCTGCTCTACAATTTTTCATTCCTTTAACCGTAAAAATTTTTTTTTTTCGGGTTGAAAAAGAACATAAACTGATTTTTGGCAACTTTGGCGCCCTCTATTTTGTGCATTTTTGGTTGTAGCGCAGCGACTACATATAATTTATAGATAATAGAGTCCTTTACAATTTTTGTTTAAAAAGTTTTTCTCTACGACCTACCGTTCTAACGGAAAGTTAAATCCAAAAACTTTTCTTACTTTTTTCAAAACTCCTAGGGGAGGTGGGGGGAGAGGTCCCGAAAACTTGATTTCGTGCTGTTCACATGCCCGACTAACGATTTATGAAATAAAATAGCTTCGGTCATTTTTTTTCCCACAAAAATGACAGATTTACTGGTCATGGTGTCAGAATGATTTGGTATTTGGATATATCATTCTAGATGGAAAATAAAGTCACGTATTTCACTGTTTGACCAAAAAAAATTTTTTTATTTTTTACAATTTTTGAAGATTGCCTGAAAATTCTCAAAAGATGACAGAATTTTTTTTGAAGATGCAGTATTTTCCGAACGAGAGTAGGTATTATTCACGCAGGGTGTCTAGAGTCCGGGAAATTCTTGGAAACCTGGAAAAGTCCTTGAATTTGTTTTAACTGGAAAAACTTGGAAAAGTCCTTGAATTTCACCCATAGTCCTGACATTCTTATCTCTCTACATTTGAATTAGTAGTTTTCTTCTGGATTCTTCCAAAAACCTTTCGAATTTTTTGGATTCTCATATAATAATCTTTTAAAGTCTTAAGGAATTCTTAAAAATTCTTTAATATTCTTCAAAATATACGAGAATGTTCCAGAATCTTCTAAAATCGTCTATGGACTCCTCAAGAATATTTTGTAATGTACCTAAAGTTTTGAACGTTTAAATGAAAAAACTTTTTTTTTCCGAAATTAAATTTATCTGGAAATTTCCTTTTTTTTTTGTGAAAATATTGGCCAAACAATTTTGTTTTCTTAACATTTTTCTCTTTTGGCTAGTGACTTTTAAAAAATCCCAAATTTTGATTTTTTTCTAATAAATTTTTTTTCAATGTTAAACAGTGGTTTATCAACAACGAAACTTTTAGGGGACATGTAGTACATATCAGCTATCTCTAAAAAAAATAAAAATTTTATTTTGTCATTGATCAATATTTTTGGATTTTTCTTGAATCATTCGATAGAGCAAGAGTCTCCACGTCGAATGAAAAAAGAAAATCCGGAATACCTAATCTCGTTCGGAACAGACCACATTTTTGAAAAAAAAGTTTGTCATTTTTTGAGAATTTTAAGGTAATCTTCAAAAGATTGTAAAAAATCAAAAAAACAATTTTTGTGCAAACGGTGAAATATGTGTCTCTTTATTTTCACTCTAGAATGATATATCCAAATAACAAATCATTCTGACACCATGACCTACTTTCTCTGCATGATATAAAATGGAATCGATCTCTATTATCTTCAAAATCCCCTAAAATCCCTTTAGTGAAAAATTTTAATCCTCTTTTTTAATTAAAAGTTTCTATTAATTTTCCAAGAATTATGAGAAATAGAAACTTATGACGTTCAAAAACTCTTTTAATGTTTTCTGAAATTTTCCATAATTTTCTTTTCAAAGCTTCTCTCTTCCACAGTCGACTAAAATCTTCTAGGTTTTTCCAGGATCTTAGAATCTTTAAAAATCTACAAGACTCCCAAAATCTCCTAGAATCTTCAAAGTTATCTGAAATCTGTGTTAAAATTCTTCAAAAAATTCTGTATTGTCTTCCAGAACTCTTCAGACACTTTCAAAATCCTCCAGACACTTCCAAAATCCTCCAGATTTTTCTAAAATCTTTAAAAAATTTCCACATCTGTTAACATTCTCTAGAATTGAGACTGATCATAATCTTCCACTCTTTCAGAGTCTTCTTAATCTTCAAAACATTTTCCAAATTCTATTAAAATTTTCCAAAGTATTCTAGACTGATTCAGAATCCTCTGAACTTTTCCATAACCAGGGTGGCCGCTGGCCCTGTGAAACCGGGAATTGTTTATAATCGGAAAATGACAGGGAATTTTTTTGTTGACCGGGAATTTTTAAAATAAAAACGTTTTTAATGATTTAAAAAATGGTTACACCTATGATCTCGTTCAAAATATTTCAAAAAGAAATGTTATTTCATTTATTTCAAAGAAGAAATGTTAAAAAATCTTAAACTATTTTTCTCAAAGTTTTGAGCTTTTATTTAGAAAAAGGTTTAGAAACTTTTATTTAGAAAATTGTTATTCTAAATAACAATTCTTATCTGAAGATTTTTTTTAAATGTATTTTTTCAATTTACTTAGTACAAGTTTTAATGTGCGTAAAAAATGAAATGAAACCTAGTTTAAAAAAAAAAATGGTCTAAAATCGATTAATAAAATAAGAAAATAAGAAAAGTCATTGCAATAACTATTATTCATTTGAAACTATTTTTTTAATTACCGGGAAAAAGTTTTGATGAGCGGGAATTTTTTCAGCAATTTCAGTGGCTACCCTGTTAACCTTCTAGAATGTTCTAGGCGTTTCCAGAATCTTTTAGAATCCTCTAAAATCGGAAAAAAACTCCTGAAATTTTCTCAAATCCTTTACAATTTTCAAAATTTATCTAAAATCTAAAAATTCTCCAAACTATGCGATACTGTTTTAAAATCTAAAATCATCTAAATTATCCCATGATCTTTTAGAATCTTCTGAGTACTCCTGTAATAACCTTATAAAATCTTTAAAAATATCCCTAAATTCTTTAATATTCTGCAAAATATATTAGACTGTTTGAGAATCTTCTAGAATCCGCAAGAATATTTTGGGAACTCCAGAATTCTGCAAAATCATTTAGAACACTTTAAAATCTACAAAAAAAACTCAGTCTTAAAGAATCTTCTATTTTTTCCAGAATAGAAAAAATGTTTTCTTTCTAAAACTTTCTAAAATTTTGTAGACTTTTTGAGTCATAAGAAAAATTTGGAAGATACAAGATTAAAATTTAAAGATTTACAAGATTCTGAAACAGTGAAAATTATAATACATTTTGGAGTGGATTTGAAGATTTTAGAAGACTTCGAAAAAGTCTAGATATTTCTTTAAGAATTAGAAGGTCCCAGAAAATGTTTTAGGATTTTAGAATATTTTAGAAGAACCAGGAATCTAAGATATTTTTGAAAATTCTGAGGAATTGCAGAAGACTCATTTCGGGAATTTGATTTATGCATTGCAAATTTAAAAACTCCGCAATTTCGTAATGACAAATCCGAAATCTAAATTCTTGTCCACAATTTTAGGATCAGAAAATTTTTATGTCGTTCATTTTTAGAGTCGTGAAATTTTGTGTTTGGAAGTATTTTCTGTCGGAATTTCTCTCTTTCGATAACTTCAACGTATCGTTAAATTATTTTTCGGGAATATTATAGAGCCTCTGATAATATTTTTATAATTTTATTGCTGGTTTAGCTCGGGAAAAACCCGGGAATTTCAAATGGCCTGATCGTTAGACACCCTGGGAATATAATTTTATTTGTTAATGAAATTTGAGTTTTTTTTAAATAAAAATGTTGCATTTATTAACATTTATTGGCTTCCTTGATATTTTTAAAAGAATCCTTTTTTTTTAAATCCACTATTTTTCCTAAAATTAATGTACTGAACTGCTGTGATCCCTGTAACCGACTTACAAGCCTCACTCTAATCGGCTCTTAAGCAAAGCATCTTCGTTCCTGAAATTTTAGGATCTCGGGTACTTTCCAATTTTTTACTGACTCAAGGGGAGTAATAATAATAATTTTTAAATTTCATCTTGTTCTTTTGATAAAAACAGTGTATTTAAAAAAATATTGTATCATGTTTAATTATTATGTAATTTACACTCAAAAAAATGTCTAGTTAAGTTAACTAGGATCCTGGTTAAATATACCGTTACTATTTTTTCTGGTTACTTTCAGAAAAAATGATAAGGGCATATTCAAGCAGAATTTTGCGTTTTGTTTTTTTATTTATTAAATATACCGTTACTATTTTTTCTGGCTACTTTCAGAAAAAATGATAAGGGCATATTTAAGCAGAATTTTGCGTTTTGTTTTTTTATTTATTAAATATACCGTTACTATTTTTTCTGGCTACTTTCAGAAAAAATGATACGGGCATATTTAAGCAGAATTTTGCGTTTTTTTTTATTTATTTGAGTGTAAATATTCTAATTTTTTTCTTAGAAGTGTTTTTATTTAACTTTAAGTTAAATTTAAACAATTTAAGGTTTCAGTACAAAATTTTCTTTCAAAGCAATTTGAATTTTATTTTTTTTGTTTATTGTACGAAGATTTTGTTTAAGTTAGTACAGGACACTCCCTAAACAGGAACCTCGAAGATAATATGATTGCTGTTTTCTCTCGATTTCATTTGAAAACCAAAAATTATAATTTCTTTTAAATTTGCCACTGCCTCGCAGTCCACTGCATGGGAAAGTGTCAGGGAGGTATGGGTCTTTTTTCCCTCCATATTCTATGTTTCTTTTTCAGTTTTCTAAATCAAGATGTGGAGTAAGTATAAAATCTGATAACCAGAGGGTTGGTTTTTATTTTTTTTCACAGAAATAAAAGCGTAACATTCTGGTTTTCAATTTACAATTTATTATATACCTAATAATCATGCATTATCATAAATTGTCAAAAATCCTTGCATTTTACTCTTCCAACGAAATTAATTTAAAAATACTTAGAAACGAACTTAAATATTAAATAAATAAATAAAGAAAAGTGTATCAGTAATTTTCTTTGTTTTGTTTTTAAATGAAAATGTGAGGATCTTTGTTAAACAATAATGATAATGTATATGTTTTAATTTGAATTCTAATTCCTTTATAGCAAATACCTTTGCTTATAGTGCCTTGTAGTGACGTTGAGGTTTATTCAAATAAAAAAAGCTAATATAATGGACAAACTGGCTATCTTTATTTTTCACTCTCCGTTCCGTAAATTAATTGAAATTTATTCTAGTTTAGTAAACATGTTGAATTCAACGATGTTCTATCTTAAATTCAAATTGCTGCAAATGTGACTTAACAACTATATTTCAGATTTACACTCCTAGAATAGAGGCACACTTTTACGTACTATATCTTAATCAAAGTAGGTACCCAAAGAGCAACATTAGTAAATATCACATATTTGTGCTCTTAGCATTCATGTAATTGATTTAAATGGCACTTCGCCGCTTGTGCGTTTGACTAATAGATGTCAGTAATTATGAGATTAAATTTTCTCTTGAAGAATTTTGCACTGATTTTTCCACAAGCCACGCTTTGAGATCTCTTTTTTTTTTCAAATTGGACATATTGCATCAAGTATCACGGTGTCGACTCTAATAGTAACTTTAATCAAATTCTGCTTTTATTTTCATTTAGATGTTTTGTTCGAATTCGAAGGCTTTTTCAGATTTGGATAATCAAAAATTAAAATTGTAATTAGGCCTCTTAAAAATGTAAGTACTTAGGCCGCAAAATAATAATGAAATAAAAAATAGAGATTCCAATTTCAAAGTCTAGAGCTGACACCCTGAAAAATGCGTAGCTACTTCTAGGAAAATGTACAAATATTTCTCTTAAAAAAAAAAGTACATTATTTAGCTATCCATCTGCTTGCGAAGATATTACCCTAAAATTTGAAGCGAGCTGCTAAATAACTCTGCCTAGGTAAACCGTACATTATTACTTTACATTTACATTATCACAAAATAAGTAAATAATCTCTAATTTCTCAACGTAATTCTTAAATTGACTTCGTAATCTAATTACTAAAGGCCTTTGTTTTCTGCCTTGACGAGAATTTTCGGTGCTATAATTCGACCCGTTATATATAGAATAGCCACTAGAACGTGACCGGCGAAATATATACTCTTATAGTAAGTCATAGTTTCCTCGAATTGGAGCAACTGGAACGATAATCCCAAATAAGCCATGCACGACATTTTCATGAACCAGAGAAAAGCACCGAGCAACATTTTGGCCTGAAAAAAATTGAATGAGTTATTAATATATTTTAGAGTAAAAAGTGTAAATGAAAAATATAGAACTGGATTATTTTATGTTTCATTAGTTCCAATTTCCAAAATGGAAATAAAGTTTTTTTTTCATCTTTAATTTCAATTCTTCAAAATTTGAGAATGTTCTAGTTTCTTAAATAGGAAGAGTCGTTGAAAAAAATAATTATCTTAAAATATATTAGTAATGTTACTTATTTATTACTAATGTAATGTTACTAATATATTACTAATGTAATGTTACTAATATATTACCAATGTGGTGTTACTAATTACTAATAATATTACTAATGTAATCTTACGAATATATTACTAATGTAATGTTACTAATATATTACTAATGTGGTGTTACTAATATATTACTAATGTAAAATAAATATAAAAAAATCTAATATAAAAAAAATTCATTTTACCAGGAAAAAAAATTGAAAACAAAAAATGTCTTTTTTAATAAAAATTACTGTGGTTCAAAATTTTTTAAGTTTAGACTTAAAAAATAATCGGATTTTAATCAATGAGGGATCATTTTGTTCGTTTAACAATTTATGAAATCTTCATTTTAGATTTTTAAATTAATTTCTCATTTTCAAACCAGAGCTATTTTTTAAATAAAATTTATTCGAATTTACAAGGTTTCTATTTCATAATTAAAAAATGAGAAATTAATTTAAAAATCTAAGACGGTAAAGGCTTGGAAAATTGTTAAAGGAAGAAAATGAGCCCTTATTGATTAAAATCCAATCATTTTTAAAAAGCGTAAACTTAAAAAAGTGCATAAACTTTGACCTACAAAAATAATTGTTATTAAAAATTACATGTTTTGTTTTAAATCTTTTTCCTGGCAAAATGAATATTTTTCTTTTAGAATATTATGTGTTAAGTAACATTGCTAATGTATTTTAAGATGATAATTAATTATTTTTGCAAAAATATTCCTGGACCTTCACAACCTTTTCAAATAGGAAGGGCTGGGAAGGTTGTTGGAAAAAATTAATTATCTTTAAATATATTAGTAATTCAAGGTAATCATATGTCAGGGGAAGAAAAATAGAGAAATACAAGTAGCTGTCAAGGAAAATAGAAACTAATGTATGTTAATAATATTTTGAAGGCAGTACAAATTTTTTTACAACTTTTATAGAATATTTTTTCCTGGCTTTTTTCACTTTTGGTTTTGGCACATTATTGAAACCTCTTTCGCTTTTGTAATACTTTTCTGTCAGGTAAATTGTCTAAAAGTCAAGGAAAGTGAAAAATTGTATCTTGAGACCACCCTGTAATGTTACTTAACAAATATTCTCAGAGAAAAAAATTAAAAACAAAAAATGGCTTTTTTAATAAAAATTATTGTGGGTCAAAATTTTTTAAGTTTAGACTTAAAAAATAGTCGGATTTTGGTCAATGAGGGATCATTTTGTTCGTTTAACAATTTATGAAATCTTCGTCTTAGATTTTTAAATTAATTTCTCATTTTCAAACCAGTGCCATTTTTTAAATAAAATTTATTCGAATTTACAAGGTTTCTATTTAATAATTAAAAAATGAGAAATTAATTTAAAAATCTAAGACGGTGATGGCTCCGAAAATTGTTAAAGGAACAAAATGAGCCCTCATTGATTAAAGTCCAATTTTTTTTTTAAAAGAGTAAACTTAAAAAAAACTGCATAATTTTTTACATTAATTTGACAATAATTTTTACTAAAAATTACATTTTTTATGTTTTCAGTTTTTTTCCTGGTAGAATGAATATTTTTCTTTTAGAATGTGATTTTACCACTCTTGAAATCTGGTGTACATCCCTTCATGAAATCTTTGAAGTTTTTGTGAAATCTTTGAAAAGTCTGAAATCCTTGAAATTTTGGATATCTAAAATCTTTTGAGATTTTTGTGAAATCTGAAATCTTTTGGAATTTTTGTGAAATCTTTGAAATCTATTGACATTTTAGTGAAATCGGAAATCTTGGGGAAATTTCTGAAATCCTTGAAATTTTGGGTATTTGAAATCTTGAAATTTTTTTATTCGAAGGATTAACCACTTTTAAAATCTGGTGTACATACCTTCATAAAATCTTTTGAAAACCTTAAAAATTTTTGTAAAATCTGACATTTTTGTGAAATCTTTGAAATCTATTGACATTTTAGTGAAATCGGAAATCTTGGGGAAATTTCTGAAATCCTTGAAATTTTGGATATCTGAAATCTTTTGAGATTTTTGTGAAATCTGAAATCTTTGGGAAATGTCTGAAATCCTTAAAATCTTTGGGAATTTTTGTGAAATCTTTGAAATCCTTGAAATTTTGAATATCTGAAATGTTTTGAGATTTTTATGAAATCTGAAATCTTGGAGAACTGTCTGAAATCCTTGAAATTTTGGGTATCTGAAATCTTGAAATTTTTTTATTCGAAGGATTAACCACTTTTAAAAGTACATACCTTTGTAAAATCTTTTGAAATCCTTAACATTTTTGTGAAATCTTTGAAATCTATTGACATTTTAGTGAAATCGGAAATCTTGGGGAAATTTCTGAAATCCTTGAAATTTTGGATAATTGAAATCTTGAAATTTTTTTTATTCGAAGGGTTAACCATTCTTGAAATCGGGTGTACATGCCTTCATGAAATCTTTTGAAATCCTTAAAATTTTTGTGAAATCTGACATTTTTGTGAAATCGGAAATCTTGGGGAAATGTCTGAAATCCTTGAAATTTTGGATATCTGAAATCTTGAAATTTTTTTATTCGAAGGGTTAACCACTCTTGAAATCTGGTGTACGTGCCTTGATGAAATCTTGTGAAATCTTTTTAATTTTTGTGAAACCTTTGAAAAATCTTTGAAATGTCTGAAATCCTTGAAAATTTGGAAATCATTAAAATCTTTTGACATTTTTATGAAATCTTTGATGCTTTGATGAAATCTTGTGAAATCCTTTAAATTTTTGTGAAACCTTTGAAAAATCTTTGAAATGTCTGAAATCCTTGAAAATTTGGAAATCTTTAAAATCTTTTGACATTTTTATGGAATATTTCCTTGAAAATTTGGAAATCTTTAAAATCTTTTGACATTTTTATGAAATCTTTAAAATCCTTGAAATCTTTTGATATTTTTTATACTCGAAGAGTATAAAATCTAAAACTCTTTTGAAATCATTGGAACCTTCTGAAATCTTTTGAGGTATTTTTAAATCCTTGAAATTTTTGAAATCTTGAAATCTGTTGAACACTCAAAAATCCAGGGGTCAACCCCTCGGTGTTAAGCAACATTACTAATATATTTTGAGATGATAATTATTTTTTTGCAACACATTTTCTGGCCCTTCCCAACTTCCTTAAAATTATTAAAATTGAAAGAGTTAAAAAGTTAAATTAAAACTGTAATTGTATACTTATACACACAGGGCTATTTTCTGCACACTGTTTGTAGATTTTCACATAAATATCTTCCATTGGCAAGAAGAAAGTGATCTGACTAATGCAGAGGAAATATCCAGGTGAATAACCGTGCCAAACTGAAGATAATAAAAATACTGCTGCAGTTCTGAGTCCCTTTAGAGGAAATCTTTTGTACACACAATTGGCCATCCAATATTGGACGGTAGTATTCCAAACTTTCATTGCAGTTCTTACAGTATTACAAGTTTCCACTTTTTCCACATACATATTGTGAACGGTTTCAAAATCGATATCTTCTTTTTTCAGTTGTTCTAAATCGCTAGACCTAGAAAACAGTAGAAAATTTTATAAATAGGAGTTAAAATTTCGTAGAAAACATTTTTTAATATGATAATAAAATCTCAAACTGAAAAAAGATAAAGATAAACTCACAGAGTTTCGATGAGCTTATAATTTTTTGGTCCCAGACCAGTTACTGGCTCACTTCTTGCAGGATAAGCTCCCAATCCAGCCATTTGGCAAACGCATTCGGAGAGAATCATTCCAATGAACATCCTCATCCGAAACGTGACAAAAGTTGGATAAATGTAGCAAAACCTGTAGAGAAAATTCCTATCTGCGAAATCCTCCGTTAAGGCATACTGAAAGAATTTATTAATTACGTTTAGAATCTAGAAAATTAATTTGTGTAGCAGTGAAACTGGAACAGCATACTTAATTCCGAGATGTGTAATGCTAATATTTATTTTTCTAATAAAGTTTCACTACACTGAAAAAAAAAGAATATTTGAATCAAAGAATATTTTTTTAATTCAAATATCTTGGTTGTATCCAAAATAAATTACTTGATACAAATAAATCCTTGTCAATTCAAAGAATCAAATTCTCGAATCAAAGAAATATTTTTTTTAATGTGAAAAAATAATTCAAGGAAACTAGGTTCTTAGATTCAAAGAAATATTTCTTTGTCGATTAAATCAATGGTTTCTTTGAATCAAAGAATGCCTTTAAAAAATATTAATGTTAATATTAATATTAAAGCCTTTCAAAAAATGTAATTTAATTTAAAAACAAATTATTTAATACAAAGAAATGGAATCAGAGGAATTTAATATAATTCTTGGGAGTCAAGAATTCTTTTTTTTTCAGTGTATGTAAGTTATTATTTTATTATTATTATATTATATATTATTATTATATTATGTTGTGTTTCGATGGTCAGCTTCATTTTTTTTTTTAGTAAAAAAAGTGCTATGAATGCATTAACGTTAACTCTTTAAATTAACTTACATTGGCAGGAAACACAGTGCTCGTTACTAAGAATATCAGAGCAAAAACTACGATTTGCTTTAGTTTATAAAATGTAATCCCCCAATGGTCAGCGTAATCTGAGATTGGCCTGTGCAAAGAGTCCCAATACGTTCGATAACGGTAATGAGGCCCTGAAATTAAAAAAATATTTTCAAATAACAGCATATATATTTTCAAAAAAATATGATTAATATTTTTAAAAAATAAATATTATATTCATATAGAATAATGAATTCAAATAGATTCAATTCAAATAGAATAAATTAAGTAATTTGACAAGCAAAAGATTTGAGAAATTAAGAAATTGAGAAAATATATTTTTGTTATGCACGAATTGTCGAGTTGGAATAACCTATTGACGAGTTTGAATAACCTATTGACGATTTTGAATAACCTATTAACGATTTTGAAGATAAAATTCTTAATTTTTTTTTACTATTTTGACTTGTGCACTCAATTTTTATTTTTTATGTTTCAAAGGCTTAATTAATGGTATTTCCTAATAAAAAATAAACATTAAGATTTTAAGTTAAAAGAAATTCATTGTTTACTCGACTAATGGTTTCCACTCCGTAATTGGTGCTAACAATATTTGTAAACCCTAACTTTAAGAATATTTGTAAATGTTTTAATCTTAAGTGTTCAAAAATTTCTCCAGAGCTTTACTTTTATAAAAAAATAACATTAATTATTATTATTGACCATAAATAATAAAAAATTTAATAATTCTGACTTTATAATAATACCAGTCAAAACTCCCATGTAACTAAACCCGTAATGGAAGATGTCCAGTAAAGTAACATTTTTTAGAGCCTCTGATTTAAGGCCCTGTGGATCATCCTCTGGAACAGTGGCTGCAGAATTTATCTCAAATGCCAAGCCAGAAAGTCTTAATGTAAGCATCATCATAACCAGGCTGGTGTGACCAGATGCAGGTTCGAAACCGAACAAATGACATAATCGCACGACAACCAGCAGATAAAAGAAAGTGAAGTGAATACTGACAATGTGACATATTCTGAAAAAAAAATATCATTTGGGTCAATGCCAAATAAAGATATGTAAAAAGCTTATATATAGGTAAACAAATATTGACACATCTGTTATCGCATCTAAAATTTGTTAAATTATAAAGTCAAGTTAAATAACCAGCTTGTTAAATATAAAAAATTTTAAAAGAGAAATCAAAGTGCGATATAGAAAAAAAGTTGAGTCTGTAATTGTTTATTTAATATAACACAGAAAAAACTAAGGATAAAATTTGTTGCAGGTAATTTTTTAGGCGGATAAATTTTTATTCAGACAACTTCACGACTTTCAAAATACATGTGTTGCCATAGAAATTTATCCCGTGAAGTTAATTTTTGTTGCAGGTAATTTTTACCCCAGCATCGAGGTAAACTTTATCCTTCGTTTTTTCTGTGAAGTTATTTGAGATTATCTTCCGCTTTTTTTCTTTAAAATATTAGCCACAATTCTATTTGGATGAATTTTATTAAAAATAAGTTTGATAGTAGCTTGTCAGGTAACATTAGTTAATTAACAGTTTGTTTCATGAAAATTTCACTGTCCAAATAGAATTTTAGATAACAATTTAAAGAATAAAGAACAAAATAAGCTATCAATAGTGAAAATTGAATTCAAATTACGATTTTTTTCTAAAGCGAAAGAAAAAATACAAAATCGCAACTAACTAATGATAAATAAATAATTACAGATTCATCTATTGTTTTTTTAATCGCAATTAGATTATGTGCTTGAAGTTCTGAATGTTCAAATGAACGAAATTTCTATTTGATTTGTTTATAGTAAAAAGTTTATATACAGTACTGGTCACGAGTATGAGACCACCTGTTTTGGTATGACTGCTTAAGTTCTCTTAATTTTAATTATATGAAAGATAACAATTTTTTCTTAAATAAGCAAAAAGCTATCAAAATTTTGAATAAAATAAGGGCAGCAAGAAGTCATTTTGACAAATTTTTAAGAAGATATTTCAAAAGTAGTGCAAATTTTAAAGTTTTGACAAATTTTGATAAATTTTTAAGAAGATATTTCAAAAGTAGTGCAAATTTTAAAGTTTTATTAAATTTTAAACAAAATTTGCAATAATAAACATTTTTCAATGTTCTTAGGCTCATTTTAAAGGTAAATTTCTATATAGAATTGTAGCAACTTATGAACATTAGTGTGCACTTTTTTGCTTGTATGGTGAAACCATTATTATTTTCGTACAAATCAGATGTCATCGAAATTGTCCAAATTTTGTTTCCAACTTTAACTTAGTAAAGTTGGAATAAAGATTTGGACAATTTCGATAACATTTCGAAATTGTCCAAATTTTTTGTTCCAACTTTAACTTATTAAAGTTGGAACAGAAAATTTGAACAATTTCAATGACATCTCATCTGTAGGAAAATAATAAAAATAAAGTAAAAATATAAATATTTTATAGAAACTTCATGATTACATATTCCACGTATTCACTAAGAAAAAAATACTTTTGAATCTATAGCATGTGCTATTGCGGTCTGCCAAAAGCAGAAGCAGATTTATAATAATATACTACAGAATTTTTAACAGTGATGGAAAGTAACTAGTTAAAAGTAACTAGTTAATTTAACTAGTAACTTTTTCTGGGTAACGATAATGATAACGAAGTTACTTTTGAAAATAAGTAACGAATTGCTAACTAGTTATATTTTTTCAGTAACGGTAACTATAAAAATCGTTACTTTTTTCGTTACTTTCGAAATAATTTTTTTTATAACGACAATCAATATAGTTTATTGCTTTTGCAACGATATTTTCATTTTGACTATCCGAATGGTGGCAGGAATCATTAGGGTGCCCATTTAAATTCTACATATTTTTTTTCAAAGGCCTTACCTCCTAAAATTAAACATTTTAACAAAATAATGAACCCCAATTTTTTTTAAAATAATATTTTTGTACCTCCGCAAGGAACTTAAATTTATAAATATACGGTAAAAAATTTTTTTTCTTAAAATGAAAAAATAGGCTGTAATTTTTTTGGTTTAAGGAAAACTATTAGAGGGTAAGACCTGAGAAATATTTTAAAGTGGCGCTCATGGGGTACCAAAATAATCTAAATTCTGAAGAATGTAATGATAATGTCTTATCCCCTAAAATTTTTCCTTATAAGAAAAAAATAATATCCCATTTTTTTTTTTTGACAGAAAACATATTTTAGAGGTTGCTCAAGACGCACGAAGAGAATAAAATGACTTTTCCCCATTTGCTCTAAAACTGTTGGTTTAAGCGAAAAAATATTTGTCAAAAACAAAAAAAAGGGATGTTATTTTTTTTCTTATAAGGAAAAATCTTAGGGGATAAGGCGGGGATTTAGGGGATTCTTTAAAATTTAGATTTTTTTGGTACCCTATAAGCGCCACTTTAAAATATTTCTCAGGTCTTATCCTCTAATAGTTTTCCTTAAACCAAAAAAATTACCGCCTATTTTTTCATTTTAAGGAAACCAATTTTTTACCGTACTTATAACTTTAAGTTCCTTGCGGAGTTATACAAAAATTATTTGAAAAAAAAAACAAAAAAAGTGGTTCATTGTTTTGTTAAAATGTTTAATTTTAGGAGGTAAGACCTTTGAAAAAAAAATAAGTAAAATTTAAATGGGCACCCTAGAAATCATACTGAACTCGAAAAAGGGCAGATTGAACGACGAAACTTTCGAACAATTACGTTAAAAATAAACAAAGAATATAGATAGAAATAAGCGTTGATTATTATTTTCCGTTGATTAGTATTATTATTATTTCTAAAATATAAAAGTAACGATAGTTACTTACCCATCCCTGATTTTCAGTATGATTGATTCAAATCGGTAAACTTTGATTCAAAAATAGTAGATTTTGATTCAACATCGATGCTATAAATTCCAGAGCATATTACTATCTGCTTTTGGCAGATGGTCACAGAAAAAAAGAAGTATAAAATTTACCTCGATTCCGGGGTAAAAATTACCTGCAACAAAAATTAACTTCACAGGGTAAATTTTACCCAAATATCGGATAACTTTTCTTTTGTTTTTCGATGACAACACATGTATTTTGAAAGTCGTGAAGTTGTCTGAGTAAAAATTTATTCCTTTAAAAAATTACCTGCAACAAATTTTATCCTTAGTTTTTTCTGTGGTAATAGCATATGCTATAGATTCAAACGTATTTTTTTCTCAGTGTTGTATCAAAATATGTTCAACAGAAAAAATATGTAAATTTTTTCAACTTTTTTATTCCAACTTTAACTTCTTCGACCATACAAGGAAAATATTGTGTAATTTTATTGATATATTGTTGCCATTCTATAGAAGGTTACCTTTAAAATTAGCTTAAGAACATCAAAAAAATTTTATTATTACAAGTATTACTTAAAATTTAAGAAAGCATTGAAATTTGCACTATTCTTATGTATCTGAAGTTTTTTATGTATCGTTCAAATGAACGATTTTTTTTCTTAACTCAAATTGAACTAAAAATATTGTCCCATCTACAAAATGAAGAGCTTTTTTGTCATTATATTAGTTTCTATATTAATAAACCAATATTTTAGAACAAATTTGAGTTTAAAATGAAATCAAATAAAAATTTCGTTCATTTGAACGTTCAAAACTTCAGGCACATCTATTTCTTTAATATTTCTTGAAAAGTTGACAAAGTGAGTTTTATACAAAGTTTTGATATTTTTTAGCTTATATTTGTCAGAAAAAATTTTATCGCTCATATAATTAAAGTTAAGATTCAAAAATAGGTAGTCTCATATTTTTTGCCGGTACTGTAAACTCAAATTTGCTCTAATTATTTAGAATTAATATTTGGAGTTATTTTATTTTGTAAAATAATTATTTAAAAAGATAATAATTTACAAAAATAATGTAATGATAAAAAAGTTCACGATGCTTCTTTTTTTTGTGGGAGGAACAATATTCAAAATAAATTTAAGTTAAGAAAAAATATTTCGTTTACTTGAACATTCAAAACTTTAGGGAGATATTAGATTTCTCTTTTAAAATTTGTTATATTTTTAACAATGTGGATATTTTCCTTGATTTTAGAAACTATTTGAAAAATTATTAAATTTTGATTTTAGAAACTATTTGAAAAATGATTAAATTTTGAGTGAACAACCTTAAATATACATGATTATAATAAAGATAAATTGTGAACATCAAATTATCGAAGACATTGTAGAAAAAAGTGGATTTTAGGTAATTTGCATTTTATGTGTGAACCATTTTTCGTAAAAATTATTTTTTTCTTTACACAAAATGGTTTTTTAAGAAATGTAGATTTTTGATTTCTTATACAATAAGAATCTCCTATAAAATAAAATAAAATTTCCTTAGGTAGATTTGTCTCGAAAATTGCTAGAAACTTGTTACATAATTTCAAACTCGAAACGAATTTATAGAGCCACATAACAGAAAATTAACCTTCGAGATCATGCATACACTGAAAATGAGAAATAATAAACATCAAAAGAAAATATTTTAATTACAGCTTTGATAAAATATATTTCTTTATCTATTTAGTTGACTTCTAGAAACGGTGGTGTATACAAAGATTTGGTGTATATATAATTTTCTAAAAGTGGTAAAATCGTTAGCAGCAGCCAGGAATTTTTTTACATGATACGTAATAAGTCGTGTTTACTCGTCAGTGTTTTTTTAAGCATAATATCTAATCAAAATTACATATACGTTTCTCCGTTCCTCCTATTCACTACTTTTGTGACTTGCACTGATGTCGAGATCCAAAGGTCGATCGCGCCGACTCGTAAATAGACATGGCCTGACATGCATGTTTCGGGAAGTTAAATTTGCATTCTACTATATGTGTAACAAAAGCCACGGAAATAAATATATTTGCTTTACTAATTATTCAGAATGATTTTTATAAAATTCCTTATGATAAGTAGAATAAAAGCACTACATATTTCCGTATTAGGTTTTACAAAATTATAGGTATTTTGAGAATCATTGATTTTACAGAAAAGTTAAAATTCATTTTGAGAGCCCGAATTCAATCATTTGTTGTCAATTTCAAGTCATTTGAGGTGATTCAAAGCAGCGAAAATATGAAAATTACAATTTATATTTTTACAATTAGCAAATGTAATAAACCATTACAAAAGATTTGTCGTCCAATTATGAATGAAACCTATGATAATTTTAGAAAAAGACGAAAATAGATTGTTAAATGTTTGAAAATCAATAATTCTGGCTCTAGGGGTTTGAGGCCTGCACACGAAAAAGGGGTGTTTTTACGACTGCTATTAAAAGAAAGGAATGGCTGTATATATGCACATTATGCATGAGATGTGCATGCATCGCAAGTATTACACATCATGCAAGAATCTTGTGGTCGAGTGCAGTAACCCGAGCAAGTAATCTATTTTTTTCTTAAACTTTGTCACGTGACTACCATGTGTACATACTTCCAAGATAGCTGTGTAATGATGATAGCATTAATAAGGGTGCAGATGATCGGGTGAACCACGTGACTTCCGGAAACAGCAGTGACCACAAACAATCCGTACAAGGTGCTGGCCCATTGCTTTGCAAATGGGTCTCTTATTTTTCGGTAATATTGCCCAAACCAGATTGATAATAGCAAAATTCCGACATATACAAGATCCTCCAGAAGCATTGTACACTCGCGTTTGCGCCTTACTTTCACTGGAGCTCTATGCGGCTCACCGACCACACCGCGACTGAATAAAACCGATTCCTAATGTGTATTCGACTATGCAACATGAGCGTATCCTGATTTTCTTCTTGGGAGAATCACATTTCTGATCTGCTTTATGAATGGGCAAAATTCCTTTTTTTGGATTTCATTCGCCCGTTGAAAAGTGCAAAAAGTACATAAAATTATGCTCACTGCTCGAAATTTCTTGAAAATTCAAACCCACTTTTCATTTACTGTGGGCAAAATCAATTAAGTGGACAAAATGCTCCTTT
>JBAGKK010089920.1:0-26474 GCA_037177015.1 Euceroptres primus
CGTCGACATTTGACAAAAACGGGGGGAGTCAAATTTTACACAAATCTAATACCTTCTCATATGATGAGAATGTAAAAACATATTTTGGGCGGCATGGAATAATTATTTTTTTCGGAAATTTCGTAGTCTAATATGGTCCACTTTTTGGCAATCACCCATATAAGCTCTAAAAGAAGATCTAATTGTTATTTAAACTTAAAAAATATTGTAAATCGTTGAAATCAAAAGTTTGTCATTAAGTTTAAAAAAATTTTGAATAGAAAATAAGAACGCATTTCTTCACCTCGCTTACAATTATTTTTCCACTTAATGTGATTAGTATGAACAGAAAAAAAAGGTTTTGTACGGATTGAAAATACTTTTTTCCTTTTAAGTATAAAATCGAAAAATTCGAACTTTTTTATTTTCACCCATTTATTAGACAAATAATTTTGACCCAAACTAATTTTTTCAAAAAAATGTAATGCTCTCTCTTCCAAAATGCGTTGAAATTAATTTTGGTTTTGTTTTTACTGGTTCTGAAAACCGTTCTTTAGTCTGAGGTTATGTCAGTGGGTTAATTCTCCTTAAGTAACTGTTTTAATACTTCAACAACTGATTTGCTATTACATGGTAAAGCTACTTTCAAATCAAGAATGCATTTCAAATCTCAGAGTTCAACACATAAGTTAATATACAAGTGCATTTGACAATTTTCTACTCACTTTAAGATGGAATTCAAAGACTTTTAGGAAAACTGGGTTACATTCAGTATCAGATATTAAATTTCAGTGGCAACAAATTGTAAAGGCTCCTAGCTACTGCGGGAACTTTTCTCGCATCTCGCGCAATTATTGGATGCAGCGCGACCTGCCGCGGATGAATTTCGTAATTTATAGTACTGAGTCTTGAAAATCTTGCCAGTTCGTTTCCACTCTACTCCGCTCCTAGCTCCTTTTTTTCATTTTTAGTCCTCCTTTTTATTTGTTAATCTTCTACTCCACCACTGAAAGCACTGGCAATCTCGCGCCAGGGACGCAGCCAGAGGGTGGCCTTAATCTCTTAAGAAAAGAATAAAGCAGATCATAACCCAAATCGCAAAAGTCGCCAGCAGTCATTACTTGCCATTTATTTGCAAGCAACCGTATTGAGATAATCCGAAATCAGTAGTTTACAGAATTAGTCAAAGAAATTTATATGTATCGAAAACATTTCAGCATTATTAGTGAATGTGCTTCTATTCCAATTACTTATAAAAATTCCGTTCGTTTGCTGGAAATTTGCTTGTCCCTTGCTTGTATTTTGCCAGCAATGTTTGCTTGCAACGTTTGCTTCCAACTCTTGCTAGTTCTTTGCTTCCGTACAGAATAAAGTTGCTAGCGATTTACTTTTTTTACTAGGGTACGAGTTATAGCAATTTGCTTGCCACTTTCGAAAGCATCTTGAGGTCATATTGTTAACAATGTTTGCTTGCAACGCTTGCTTGTTCTTTGCTAGCATCCATAATTCATCTCGCAAGTTGCCAGCTATTTGCTTGCCATTTGCTACTGCATGTGTTCTAGAATTTTGCTTGCACACGTGCGGACACATCTTGATGTCATCTTGCTAACAAAAAATCCTTTTTTTCTAATTTTATTTTGAAAATTAGAAAATATTCTCTATTTAATTTAACAATTGCAAATTACAATGTTGAAAAGCTTTAATAACACAGCCCCATAAAAAAAAGTGGTCGGCGGACCAGAGCAGTGTATCCTCATGTATGAGGATACACTGAGGATACATATCATGTTATGTATGAATCCGAATCCGAAGTCAGAAATGTCAGATTGGCTCGTGTTTCATTCCTAACCTCAAAAAACACCGGTAAAAAGCTGGTTTTCCGCAAAATTTGAAATTTTTTTTTTACATTTAGTAAAAGTGGTAATCTATATGTTTTTGGGGTTGCTGAATCGTAATATGGTATCAAATTTTCAAAATTAAAATTGGCGGATTCAATATGGCGCAAAGTAGGGCAAAAAAGTGTTTGTGGGCAAATCAATTTTCAGACTAAACTACTCATCCGATTTGGACGCCTTTTCAAAAATTAAAGTGTATTAAATTCCGCATCGTTACAATGGAGGAAATTTTTGAAAAATTTTCTCAAAAATTTTTTATTTGATAAAAAAATGAAAAAAAATGTTAAGCTTTTCAAGACTGCTACTTAGTCAAAAAATTTTTTATCCTACCGAAACAAAAACTTAAATTATTAAAAAGAAATTAGTGAATAAAAGTTATATTTTCTTTATTTGCCACATTTAAATGCACTAAACCAATATTTTCAGGAGAGAACAGAAATAAACTAATGTTAATTTAAAATTAGAAGACGTTAAACATCAATTCCTAATTGTTTATAACAATTTAATAAACAAATACGTAATTAAGCCATTTTTAATCAGATAGATTTAGCTTTTTCAGCAGAATTAGCTATCAATATTTCACAAATGACCTTCTGCTGTGATAGGTTGCACTGCAACAACAATCGTGTATTATTTAAATAAATTTAATAAACAAATGCATAAGTTGGCCATTTTTGAGTAGATCTAGATAAGCTTCATTTTTTTCAGCAGAATCAATAACTAGTATATTGCCAATGTGTCTTGCTGTTTTACTTTACACTTAGGCCTTAATTGTTTACTTTTTAAACAAATTTAGTTAACAAATTAATTATTTGAACACATTGACAACATACTAGTTATTGATTCTGCTGAAAAAAGAAGCTTATCTATTAAAAATTGCCAAACAATACCTTTGTTTATTAAATTTGTTTAAACAATATACAATATTGTCCAACTGCAAATTATCATAGTAAAAGGCCATTGGTGAAATATTTATTGTAGATTCTGTTGAAAAAAACCAAACTAATTTATTGAAAAACAGCCAAACAATGCATTTGTTTATTAAATTTATTTACATAATGTACAATTGTTATTTAAGTGCGAATCATCATAGCAATAGACTATCTCTGAGATGTCTTTAATTTATTCTGCTAAAAAAACAAAATTTCTATATTGAAAAATGCTCAAATAATTAATTTGTTAACTGAATTTGTTTAAACAATAAACAATTGATGCCTAAGTGTAAAGTAATACAGCCAGACACATTGGCAATATACCAGTTATTGATTGTGCTAGAAAATCGAAGCTTATCTACTCAAAAATGGTAAAATAATGCATTTGTTTATTAAATTTGTTTAAAAAATTCATGATTGTTGTTGAAGTGCAAACTATCACAGCAGAATGTCATTGGAGAAATATTTATAGCTAATTCTGCTGAAAAAGCTAAATCTATCTGATTAAAAATGGTTTAATTACGTATTTGTTTATTAAATTGTTATAAACAATTAGGAATTGATGTTTAACGTCTTCTAATTTTAAGTTAACATCAGTTTATTTCTATTTTCTCCTGAAAATATTGGTTTAGTGCATTTAAATGTGGCAAATAAAGCAGATATAACTTTTGTTCACTAATTTCTTTATAACAAATTAAATTTTTGTTTCGGTCAAATAAAAATTTTTTGACTATATGTCAGTCTTGAAAAGTTAAAAAATTAAAATCAATGCCTTAATTTCGTATTTGTTTATTAAATTGTTATAAAAAATTAGGAATTTATGCTTAACGTCTTCTAATTTTAAGTTAACACTATTTTGTTTCCATTTTCTTCTGAAAATATTGGTTTAGTGCATTTAAATGTGACAAATAAATAAGATATAGCTTTTGTTCACTAATTTCTTTATAACAATTTTAATTTTTGTATTAATAAATTAACACTGCTGGACATCATTTTTAATGAGTTTTTGCCTCGACATGAACCATTTTCGGTAAAATAAAAAAAAAATTTGACTAAATGGCAATTTTAACAAGTGAAGAAAAATTTTTTTTCATTTTTTTTTAATAAGTAAAAAATTTCTAAGAAATTTTTTAAAAATATCCTCCGTTGTAACGATGCGGAATTTAATAAATTTTAATTTAAAAAAAAAAACGTCCAAATCGGATTAGTATCTTGGACTCAAAATTAATTTGTCCATAGGCGCTTTTTTTGCCCTGCTATGCGCTATATTGGATCCGCCAATTTCAATTTTGAAAATTTGGCACCATATTACGATTCAGCAACCCCAAAAACATATAAATTACCACTTTTACAAAATTCAAAAAAAGGTTCGAATTTTGTAGAAAATCGGCTTTTTAAGGGTGTTTTTCAGATTCGGAATGAAACACGAGCCAATTTAACATTTCTGATTTCGGATTCGGATTCAGCGGGTCAAAATACATAAGGATACACTGCTTTGTGTATCCAGAACAGATATGTCCACATCTATACACCACTTTTTTTTTGTGGGGCTGTGTAATTACTCTAATTGATGGAAATATTTCAAATATTGTTTTAATACAATAAATTGAAAATAAGCTGCGTAAAACAATGGGTATTAAAATTTTATGAGTTTTCGTATTGTGTTTTATCAGCATGTCGTCCCTGCTTTACCCTCTATTTATTGCTTTCCTATGGTGTTGGGTCAAATAGGTATTTGATGAGGTAAACAGAACGATGTTTTTTAATACTGGTCTGACTCACGCGCCTCAACTTCGAGGTCCTCATCCCTTCTGAATCAATTCCCACCTCCTGGGAAGTCGTAAATGCGCCCTAAGAGAGATTTATTGTCGTATATCGCAAATTAATGTTGAGTACCAAGGATCTCGTTGCCGCTTCTCTTTCGCAAAACAGAAGCGCGTGCTGTATCTGACATCTAGATTTGTACCCCTTAACTATATCAGCAAGTCTGCAACCCTCCTTCCCTATCTTAAATTAACACCCAGCAGAAGAGAATTTGCTCAAGTGCCAGCATCTTCTTGATTACTAATCTACTTTGATACATTTTATATTTTTGATATTTCAAGTTCTATTTTTAAACTTATGCATACGGCAGTCAGAAAATTAATTTCTATTGTTCATAAACCGGTTTAATTGTAACTTTTAAATAACTAGTTTTTAAATTTCTATTGTTTCAAATAGAGAAAAGTTCATAAACCTGTTTAATTGTAACTTTTGAATAACTGTAATTTTTAAATTTCTATTGTTTCAAATAGAGAAAAATCTGAGATAAGTTGTTGGGTACTATGTTTGTTTAAAGATGAGTTTTCTTCTAATATTACCATTTATTTTTGAAGATATCAGGAATTGAAATTCTTTTTTCGAGCCAGTGAATTTGAGGAGGGCTCAACCCCAGATTTTAGAATGCAGCTGACACTAAATCCACGCTCAGACAGCATCATCTCAGACGAGATTCGAGATCTGGAAGTTGAATTTTTATCCAAATAATTCTCGTTTCGCTTACTCTGTCTGGGAAATCTCTGGCCATTAAAACTTATCTCTGGCCTAAAACTTTAAAGAACGATGAGAATATCCATTGTATTTACCGCGTGGTTAACCATTCCAATTTCGCGAATCAAAATTGATCAAATTTATTTAAGTTTTAAAAAGTACACTCTGGAGCATTTTTGTAAATATTAATATTTAATCTTCTCTCACACATATTACAAAAACTATTTAAAAATTACTTGAAAAACTCTTAATCGATTAGTCGACTGATTCTTATCAGAAGATAATGTTAGAAAGAGGGAGAGGATTTAATGTTCGTAAAAGCTTTTGCCACGTGGAGCAACTATTATAGGGTGAGTAAAAAGGGAAAATTTACGAAGTTACCACTTAAAGGTCTAAATCTAAACTTCTAACAATAAACCAAAATGAACATAATGTTCACTTGGTTCAGATGAAGTATAATCAAATCATTTATCGCAGCAAAGAAAACAAGCAAATGGTCCATCGTAATTTGTCTGTTGAAATCTCCAAGAAAAACAAGCCTGACATCATTTTCACCAGTGTATGCGATTCCTAAACACCCTTTATCCCATCGTCAATCCTATTTTCTCTCCTCCCTCTTTCATTTCTGCCTTTAATTCCTTTACCCTCTGCCAGTTGCTGCTTCTTTTTGTTATTCCTTCTGTCTCCTTTTTGTTGGCCTGTGTTTCTCTGTTCGACGTTGGTATGTTGGAATTAGGATCGTCCAACCGAATCAAATCCTTTGAACTTTATTGGCCACAATGCACTAACATTCAGTTAATTACACTTTCGACTGGTTCGATTCACCTCACAATGGGTAATTTAATAAATCCTGGACTTTGTGTGTTTAAATTTGTAATTTATGGAATCTATTACTATATTTTGATGAAATAATGCAATTATAAGTAAAAGAATAAATATTGGCGATATATGAATACTATTTTTCTCTCTTGGAATTAAAAGGTGTTAAACGTGATTTTCATTTACTGGAAAAATAGTTGGTTGGTATGATTAATTTTGTAGTAATTTTTAGTAAATAAATTAGTATATTTTCCAGCGTTCAAATATTTCGGAAATATAGTTTTTGGTAATAAGTTGGATATAAAAAGTCAGTGTTTTTTTTTCTTGAGTTCTTATCAGAAAGGGAAAATTTTGGGTAAAAAGACGGTTTTGACAATTGAAGCATCCGCCAAAAGAACGTTCTATGAACCGAAATGTCTTTTATTGGAATCTATGTTCATGGTGTGAAAGTGTCATTTCAAAAAGTGAAAGTTTCATTTCAAAAAAAATTTCTTGTATATCAAAGTAGAGGAAAGTTGCCTAAGACGAGCCCCCTTCCATATTTTCTGAAAATTTTCGATTTTAAGGAACTTCAGAAGCAAAAATGTTTACTGACATCATAGTTTCATGTTTCCTTTACAAAGTTCTCATGCTTAAAAGTTCAAAAAATGTTTAAAAGGCAACAAATTTCGATGTTGAAGAAAAAATTATTTTTCCCATCTTAGGCAACCCGGTATCCTAAGACGAGCCCCTTTTCAAAATTAAAAAAGCTATGTAATCGAACACTAGATATGAATAAATTTTATTCGTTGCGAACTGTTTAAACATATTCTATGCATTTTTGACATATTTTTCATGCAAAATTCATTATAAAACGTAAAATAAGCGTTAAATAATGTCTTACAGAAAACAAGTATTAACAAAGATCACGAACATCATATTTGTTAAAAGTTGTAAAATGACAAATGTTATTCATCGCAGATCAATAATTTCCTGATATAAAGTGAATAAACCACATATTTAAAAAAATTTCTTGTTTATGATCAAAAAGCAATAAAGGGGTTAGGAAAGGTACTAATTATGGCTAAAAATTTGAATATCTGACTTATTTTTGGTGTGCTGTCGGTAATTTATAGATAAAGCAGATTACGCTTTTATCTGCAGTTTTCTAGCCTAACCGGGGCTCGTCTTAGGAATTTCGCATGTTCACAATTTTTGAAATATTTTTATTAAACAGTATAAAAATTAGTAAAACGTAAGTAACAATTGCAAAGTTTACAAAATTATTTATTAAAAAACTTACTCCTTCACATCATTAGAATAAGTTATTAAATCACAACTTCTAAAAAAAATAAAAGTTCGTTCTCTAACCTGCAAAAATAATTTTTCCTTCCTGTTTTCATTAATTTACTTCCAATGCAGAAAAAAACACTTTCAAAATAACTAGAATTCTGCTGATCATGTATCTTCATACATAAGTGATGAATATAATGTTTTCATACAAAAGTATTAAAGGTGGCCCGTCTTAGGAGGTAGCCCGTCTTAAGCAACTTTCCCCTACATATTATGTACTATGATGCAAAAGAAAAATTTTTTGGAATGGAGTCCACTTTCATACTATGAACATAGATTCCAATAAAAAAATTTTTGTTTCATAGAATGTTCTTTTGGCGATGCTTCAATTGTTTTCTTTCCTAATTAAAATTTATTCCCAAATAAGGATCAAAAAGGTGGAGGGTTTTTTTCCCCTATAGTTTAAGAACTCTCAGATGTTCTTGATCCTTTAAACAGTAGTTTAAACAGCAAATAACCAAATAGGAAAAGTTCACCCTCTGTTTTTCGCAATTCTTTAAATATTTGAAACAATCCTGATGTGAGGTACATAGGTATTTTATTGCGTTTCCGGTAGTAAGCTTCGAATGGCCTGCCATAAGCTTTTTATGCACTCAGCCGCATTCTACATATGCATGTGACCATGTTGAAATTTCTAGGGGTTGGGGGAAGGGTACATAAAGTGGGATTTTACTGACCTACTTGGCAGCGGATTTTCATAGTGTAATGCGTAATGGATAAAATGAATTATGAGGATATGAATATAAAAAAATCATCTTTTTATTTCAGGTCAACTTTGTGTGCAAGAAAATTATATTTTTCAGAAATTTAAAGTTTTCAATACCTACAGAATTAATTTTCCAGGAATTTAATTTAGAGAAGTTCAATATAATTTTTTTTGATAAGAAATAAAATGCGTAATATTTCTCAGCAGCATTTTTATTTCTGATATTGACCAAGCAACATTTCTCACAAAATGCAAAAAAAAAAGAAGAATTATCCACAGAATCCACAGCTTCATCGGAAAAATCTCGAGTTTATCACGCGAACCATAAAGTCCGATAAAAATGCCAGGGTCCGGATAAAATACAACGTAATATTTAACCGTACCGACGTGCAATGGATATTGGTTGTTACTTCACAGTGTGCGAGAACATATTTAGGATCAGGGCAAAAAAATTTACAAATGCTTCGATTCTAAAATACTTTTCCAATAAATAAAAAGACGTGAAAGAATGCGTTATCCATGAAAAATGCATTGGAAAAAGCAGAAAAGATATTTTGAGCGAATATATATTATATCGAGTACCAAATTCCTCTGGAACGATTGTGATTGGTCCGGAAGAGAGTGACGTCACTCCCAAAGCCCAATCAGTATCTTTTTGGCGCGAAATTTAAACTAGGGAATATAAAAATTCGATGTTACGGAATAATTATTAATATTTAAAAGAAAATATAATTCAAAATAGATGATAGGCCTTTTAGTACAGTATTTTTTGAAAAGGTAGTTAAAATTTGAATGAAATCGATTGAAATTTAGAAAGGACTCTGATCGAAAGTCAACACAGGAGTGAATTTACCAAATCGTGGTAGGCTGCGTACGTTTATAATTGTGAGCCCAGGGGGCCATGCAGGGCGAAATCAAATTACCGGAGACCCCATGCAGTGTAGAGAATTCTGGATAATGGAGGGTGCGTAGTTGCAGAAGCCTGGGACACTTACGGCTTATGTGGTTTGGGTTACGTTTAATTTCAACGCTTGAATTTACTTCCAGTAATGAAACCTCAAATCGATTATTAATATAGGCCTTTAATATAAATAGCTCTCGTTTTATTAATCCTGCCTGCTACAATTTATTTTTAAAAATCCTCAAAAATATTCAACTAATTTAAACAATATCCTGCATCTCTGTGTCCAGTAGACGGAAAAAGTGAGAATAAAAAAAGTTTTATTTGTGCGAGAAATATACGGGATTTTTGTTTTGAAACGGTTTTCTTAGATCGTTCAAAAATTATCAGAACGTCTATTTTTTATCTCTTGTTTATAAATTGCTAATTTCGAAACTAAACATTTTTGCGACATTTTTTCTTCAAAAAATTCATCTTTCAATCTTTTTTGTCAAATAATTTAAATTAGGGGAGATGACATAAGAGTTTACTATTTTGATGTAGAAATTTAATGTATTTAATTTAATCATGAAATTGATTATTTTCGATGGGAAAAATGACGTGGTATTTTTGTCGGAGACATAAATATTTTCATAAAGTTTACAAATCGTATAAACGCGATACAAAATGATATCCAGGCGCAATAAAAGTGTAAATGAATTTGAAGCTTTTTATGGAGGTCGCATAAAATCCGAGCATCATGTGATGCCAGTTTAATCTGTCTTCACATAAGCTTCATCATGGATCAATATAATGGGTCAAATGTTTTCCATCTCTATGCATTTCAACTTTACAGTTGTTAAAATACGATGACTCGAGTTCAAAGCTTTGAAACTGGAGAGTTTAGTTCACTCGTCACCGATAAATCTACTTGTAAATTTTCCCTTAGAACGAGAAATTTTCCCTTTAAAAAATGCTTCAAAGACATTTTTTTCTTTTTTTCAAATTTGGCTTTATTTTCCTTTAATGTTAGTTTGTTTCTTCTTATTTATCTATTTCTATTTTATTTTGTCTTTTCCTATACTTTAAGGCATTTGGTGATTTTTCCGTCTAATTTTCTGTAAAGAAGGAAAAAATTTCTTAATAAAGCAGGGTCGGAGATTTTCGAGCGCGATAATTGCTTTCGGCTCGGAAAAGCTTTAAGCTCTAATTTAATTGGACTGGAGAGTGCGTTCTGGTTTAGGGTGCAAAATTTTGCACAGAGAGATTATTAAGTGCACAAAAAGAGCTCCAAGTTGAGGTTTTAGAACTTGAAAATAAAAATTTTCAGAAAGCAAGCTACAAATTTAAAAACGCTTTGTTAAAGTATATTTCTGTTTTAATTATTAATACACAGAAGCTCCGGTTTATTGCGGGTTTCAGGGGTTGCCTGAATGGCCTTCGCGTAAACCGGAGGTCCTTAAACGTAAACAAGTCAGGGCCGTATAAACTATTTCTGTTTGAATTTTGTCACGAGTGAAAAATATTTTTTAAATATAAGTTTAATTTAATGTTTACTTTACTGTTAAGTTTCATTTAGTTATTATTTATGAATTATTATATATAACGCATAACCAAAACACTGAAAACGAACTGATGCGAACCGACGTAATTCTACTGCGCCACTACTGCGCACTTTGTTGCTACGGTACTTGAGCAACTCCGTTGAGCTCCGAGCTCAGCTTTCTTGTCTCCTTGGACCCCTCACCCATGACAAAAATTCCTGGAAGCGGTATATCATAGCGAAATAAACCGGAGCTCGAGTGTATTTATTTAATTTGTGATGAAGGGAAATTTAATTATCATAGGTCTTTTTTTATTTGCTTTGGTTTTTGTTTAAAGCCTTAATATAAAAATCTGAAAAGTATGTAGATATAGTATATAGACAAGTATATAGATAGTAATTAAATATAAACAAAATTTATTAATTGCTAATAACCTGCAATTTTTCAAATAAGCAAATTATGCATAATTTCTTATTAATAAATTATTAGAATTTTCGTTGACATATAGTTTGAAAAGCTGTACAGAGATCAAATTCATGTAAAATGAAAATTGAGATTATAAGTTTAAATATAATATTAAATACTTCAAATTTTCTAAAGACTAAATAAAAATTATGAAACAGAAAAAATATTGTAAAAATAATGTCTGCCAAAAAATTTCACTGAATGGAAACTATATGATACAAATTTATCAGTAAGGATTGTAAGAGAGAAAGAGGAGGGAGGTGTTCAGATGTAAAGACACAAGAGCCTCGGAATTCGAGATCCAATTTTCCCCCCTGTAATTTTGTCTCGATACGAAAGAACGCGAATCAAAGCACTCGAAGTGTATTATCGAATTAGCTTCGGCGAAGGTCCCTTTGAAGACAGAGAGGCCAGGACTGGGTTCAGGAAAGAAGACCGTTATGTGCTTTCACAATGTTATTTAACACTCCATTGTTACACACATACTTAAAAAAAAGAGCCTGACTTTTTAAGCCAGAGATATTTTGAATGGGGATTCGTTCATTAAGATCCGGTGTCAAAAGAATTCTCACACAATCTCAACTCTTTGCTCGTATTTTTTTAAATTATGGACCAAAGCAGAAAAATCCTCATACTTTCTGGCTTGAAAAATACGAGGATTTTCTAATATTTTCTTTGCTGGTATCATTGATGTTCACAATATCGTTAATTTCTTTGGAATATATTCTCATTTTTAAATCAAAAGAAATTTAATTTGTTTAATTTCATTTTAATTTAATTAAAATTTAGTTAACAATTTTAATTTTATTTAACAAAGCCTTATTTTTTTATGGATGTCAGTTTCTTTTGGGTTTAATATTCGCAATGTGGAGAGCCCATTTCATCTAACAGAGTAATTAACAATAACGACGTTAAACCTTCCTACAAAGCGAGGTTGCTAACGAGCAAGAAGCCGGAAATCGACTGCCAGCAGGTACATTATTATATGCGTTGGAACGGATAAATTAGTGATTTCATATTCCTGTAAAAACACTCGATTTCACAAAAACACTGGGATCTAAAATTTTCTAATTTAATTACAAAAAGATTAGAAAATCAATTTAAAATACGAAAGTAAAATTGTTAGAATTATATTAAGGAGGAATTTGATAGTCTGAAAAAAAAGTTATTCGAAGTGCCTATTTCCGTAAGGTTTTTCATTTAAAACAGTTTTTTAATCAAATGCTTTAAGTCAAAATACTTAAAATTTTATTTCTTATTAAATAAGCCATCAGAAATTTCAATCGGATAAAAATTACACATTTTTTCCTTCGAAATCTACAGACAGATTACGGTGAAAAAAACATCTGAAATTTATCTAAAGATTCTGAATTTAAAAAATCTGTATTTTTTACCCAATTGAAATTTTTGACGGCTTATTTGATCGCAAATAAAATTTTCCATGTGTCAAGTAAAAAAAAGTTTTTAATTCAGAACCTGAAGAAATAGGCGCTTTGACTATTTTTTTTCGACTGCCTCTCACTGGAAGGAAATGCATTTTTTTCATTCAAAAAAGCCTACAGCCTTCAATTTTGCCCCGATTTGCAATCATTTAAAAAAAAAAATTAAAGTGTACTAAATTTTAAAGAGCACGCTGGTCAGAGATTTTGGCATTATTGTCTGTTTATTTATTATATGTTTACTCAAAGTGTGAGAAAATCGAGATTTTTCACAAATTAATTATTTACTATTCAACAACGGTTTGCATATAATGCAGTAATTTTATTTTTGTATGGTTCAATCATTATAAACAAATTAAAGTATCAAATAGCCAAATATTGTAATTTTTGTTGAAAAAATTTGTTTCTTAACTAAAAATGCTTTAAATTATTGTGAAAGTGATTGTCAATCACAATTTCTATATAAAATTAACAATTATAATTGTTATAAAAAATTTTTGTGAAAAAATTTGGAATTTGTGGCTTTTTCAATTTCGGATTTCCCTTCATCATCTGAATTGATGCAGATATTCTTGAAAATAACATATGTTCAATTATATTAGTAAAAACATAACAATTGCTGATTTATTAAATAAATTAAATAAATAAATGTAAAATTTGTTTTTTTTTTGCACTGAAACTATTCTAAACTTTTGTGTGAGAGAGTTGCAGTTCAAATTTCTATTAAAAATTGACAATAAGGATTGTATTAGACAATTGAAAGAAATATTCCAAAATTTTTGCATTTTCCCGAAGGAAAAATTGGCCTTCGCAATAAAACTGCTCAATAGGGTATTAAGATTGTAAGTTAATGACCAACTATAATAAAATATTATTTAAAATCATTTTTTAAACAACTGAACATTATTATTTAATTTCAAATATTAAGAAATTTTTATATATTTAAAAAAGCTTTCTTGTATCCTTAAACTTCGACGGAGTGAAGTTAGCTGTGAATAAGTGAATCGTGTTAAAAGATTGATATTTTTTCGTTTTCATTTGTTTTCACTGAAAACTGAAAACTTTTCAGTTATTCGCTTGTGTGCTTCTAGAATTCATTTAATATATTAAACATTGCCAATAATCAGTTAAGGAGTTTCATTACGACACTTTTGTAATTGTTTATTTCATTCGTTTTCTTGTTTTTAGTCGTTTACTTTGCGATTTTTGTCGCGACAAAAATTTCTTATAACAATTGTTTATTGTTAATTTTTTATAAAAATAGTGACTGCAAATCTCTCTCACAAAAATTTATAGCAGTTTTAGTGCAAAAAATTCTTTTCCAGACCAAAGTACCAAAGTTTTAAATTTATTTATTTAATTTGTTTACAAAATTAACAGTTGTATTTTAACAAATATAATTGAACATATGTTATTTTCAAGAATATCTGCATCAATTCAAATGATGAAGATAAGTCCGAAATTGAAAAAACCACAAATTCCAAACTTTTCCACAAAAATTGTTTGTAACCATTATAATTGTTAATTTTTTATAGAAATTGTACCTGACAATTACTCTCACAATAATTTAAAGCATTTCTAGTTAAGAAAACAATTTTTTCAACGAAAATTACATAATTTGGCTATTTGTTAATTTAATTTGTTTATAATAATTGAACCATACAATAATCAAATTATTTTTTTTCTGGAAGTTCCCTTGCGTTGATTGAAGATGATTTGCATTATATGCAAACCGTTATTGAAGAGTAAATAATTAATTTGAGAAAAATCTCAATTTTATCATACTTTGAGTAAACATATAATAAATTAACAGACGAAAATGCCAAAATCTCTGACCAGGGTGCTCTTTAAAATTTAGCTCACTTTAATTTAAAAAAAAAAAAAAAATTGCAAATCGGGGCAAAATTGCAAGCTGTACGCTTTTCTGAACGAAAAAAATGCAATTCCTCCCAGTGTGTGTCTGTTCAATTCCTCCGTAAATTAAATTAAAGGTGTTCTTTTTTTTTGAAAATGTTTACTTTATTATTCATATGTAAAATAGTTTTTCGTTATTCAAAGACACTTGAAAAAGCAAGAAATTAAAATTTTATTCCAGTCTCTGTTGACAGAGAGGCTTTTACATGGACCACAAAAGATGTAAAGTGAATCGCTGTTGTAGAACTGTAGAAATACAAAAAAGACATGATCCAGCAATTATTTGTCCTTTCCAAGTACTGTGTCTTAAAGATTCTTGAGAAACAGGGTTGTAAAACGATAGTTCGTATATATTTTCAAAGGCAAGTAGTGCCGCAGTTGCAGTAAAACGTGGGCTTTCGAATTGCGATAAATATTGTACCGTTCAGTGAACATAAAAGCAACACGGTGACTCGCGTGTTCGAGCAAGTCCGTCTGGTCGAGCACTTACGCCTTCCACCTACCGGAATCATTTTTCCTTTGATCAGTTGGTTCGTTTTGAAACGATTACAGACGATACGCCATTGACAAAAACTTTTTCCGATTCGAGTTTAAATTTTCTGCTTTTTACCGATAACTAACTTTTCCCTAGTTTACGATTTCAACTAACAATCTGGGAAAAAGATCTGATTTAAATAACTGAATTTTTCCACTGCATGAAACGTTCTATAAACTTTATTAACACAGTTTCCATTTAAGAAAATAAAAAATTGATTGAAAAGGTTATATATACGTTATTGTAAATAAAAAATGTAAAATTGGTCGGGAAAATATAAAATTTTGTCGGGGAAAATCTGGGAAAACTCTGGAATTTTAAATGGCCTGATCGCTAGACACCCTGTGAGATTCGTTATGAAAGTTTCATCTAGTAACAAAACATCGACAAAAATTAAGGCTTATTATTGTTTTAAACAAACAGGTATCCGAACGTAACTAAGGGTCATTTTTTGATATTTTCCAATTATTTCTATACGTTCAAAATAATTTGGCGAAATATTCAGCTGAATACGAGAAAGTACTGATAAAAACTACCGAGGCAGAACCTCTAGATTATGAGGCATTTTAGTTATACAGAAAAGAACGAAAAACTTCGATGACACACTTTTTTCGACATTGCAACTCGGTGGTTCTATAATATTGCAGCACTTTCTCATAATCAGCTGAATATTTAGCCAAACTATTTTGAATTTGTAGGAATAATTGAAGACATGAGAATGACAACTCAGTAAAGACCATGTGAAGTTAACTCCTAAATTAGGTTATCTTAACTATTACTTGCGAGGCCAACTTCAAATGGTCTTTAACAAGTTGTCATTCTCATATCTTCAATTGGAAAATATCTAAAAATGGCCCTTAATTTCGTTTGGATCCCTATAAACAAATACACAAATTTGACATTTTTAATCAGAAAGAAAAATATTTCCTGGCTTAAAATTACTGATATTTGTTATGAAAGTGTAAGCCAGTAACAAAATATTGTCAAAAGTTAAGAATTGTTATTATCATGAACAAATTCATAGATAAACGTTTAATTTTCATACTTTTCTTTACGGTCAGCGTATTCTTCTCTGTTTAATCCTGATTGAAATTGTTCTAATTTATTCTCAACTACAAAAATTAATAGAGAATAAAGTATTTTCTTGGCTAAAAAAACTGCATTTGTTTATGACATTTTTTATAACAATATGTTTTGACAATAAACAAAGTAGATCGTAATAGATATCGAAAATAAGAAACACTTTCATAATGAAGTGCAGAAATTTTAAGTCAGAAATTTGTTTTCTGCATGAAAATGTCAAATTTGAGTATTTGTTTATAAAATTTGATTATAACAAGTCCTATTATAACAGTTTCTAATGACAGTTCTTAATTTTTGTCAATTTTTTGTTATTAACTGACACTTTAATAGCAAATGTCAGTAATTTTAAGCCAGGAAATACTTTTTTTTTGTTGGAAAATATCAAATTTGAGTATTTGTTCATGAAATTTGTTTTTAAAAAAAATAATTCCTAATTTATGACAATTTTTTGTACTGACTGACACTTTCATAACAAATCTCAATAATTTTAAGCCAGGAAATAATTTTTTTAAATTTGAGAATGTCAATTTCGAGTATTTCTAGGAAAATTTGTTTATAACAATAAAATTCTTAATTTTTGTCAATTTTTTGTTACTAGCCGGCACTTTAATAACGAATGTCAGTGATTTTAAGCTAGAAAATACTTTTTTTCTGCATGAAAATGTCAAATTTGAGTATTTGTTTATAAAATTTGTTTATGACAATAAGAATTTTTAATTTTTGACAATTTTTGGTTACTGACTGACACTTTCATAACCAATCTCAGTAATTTTAAGCCAGAAAATATATTTTTTTCTTTGAAAATGTCAATTTCGAGTATTTGCTTATAACATTTGTTTCTATCAATAACAATTCTTAATTTTTGTCAATTTTTTGTTACTAGATGACACTTTTATAATAAATTTCAGCAAGCATAGTGAAGAAACAATTTTTACCTTTATAAAATGGCACATTAAACTAATTGTTTATAAAATTTGGTTTATAACAAATAAGTTACTTATCAAATCGGTTATTTACGTACTTTAATTACAAATGCATTGATTTTGCTGGATATTCAGTTTACACAAATCATTCTTTCCGGGTATAATGATTTTTCTGAAAACATTTTTTCTATTTTTGTTGTTTACACAGAATTTTACAAAAACAAAAAATAAAAAATCAGCCTCGAGGAATCACTGGGAAATTTATTCAGCTGCAATCTGAAAAACAGTCTAAATCGGATAAAAATTTTGACCTGTAGATTAATTTGTCAGCAAAAATTCAATTCGTAACCACTGTGTGACGTTCGTTTTGCCCTAGTTCCTTTTTCTGAAGCTTTTTTTCTGTTATGGAGTTAAAATTGAATAATTTATTTTTAAAATTGTTTGGGTTTTGTTAGTAATACTTATTGATTGTTAAGTATATTTGTTATTTTTATTTATTCAGATTGTTTAAAAGAAGGGTCTTAGAAAATATATTTTAAAGGGTGGCTTTAGGAAGGATTCATTTCAGAGAAAAAAAGTTCTAATTAAATCCAAACAAAAGGAGATTCATCGTATAAAGTGGAACTCGAGAAAAGATTTGAAATTGGACTTGCAATGCGGAAAGAACACGACAGAATCGGTACTTTCTTTAGTTCTAGTGCGACCCCATTAAATTTCAGCACAGCTGGCACGACACCATAATCCAGAACGCTGTCGTCGGCATCAATGTGAAATACCCCATTATACGATTTCCGCTATAAAGATTTCGAAAGAAACGTAAACGTAGAAGTGCATATAAAATTCGATTGTACAAGAGCAATGAAGAAGACTTTTATTTTCGTTTTTATATTTTTGCCTTAGATGCCTAGATCATTATAAAAATTTCAAGAAAATCCCTTGTTCTTAGATCTTGGAATATTTTACACACAGATAATTCCCAACAAAGTGGGTAGTTTAATGAACGATAGTTAAACCTCAGAAATATTTCTTTAGATAATTTCTTCGTCAATGATCTTGAAATAATGGCCTCTGACAATATTGAAAATCTTGGGAATGCGGTTTCTTAGAATCAAATTTTCTTCTCAAGTTTCTGAACGTGTTTTCTTTCAAAATTGACGTTATAATGGCTTTAGAGTCTTTAAGATCCTTAGAGATTAGAAGTTTTGACTAAATTCTACTTGAAGGATTTTGAGCTACCTCCTTTGTATCTTCTAACTTGTAAGCTGTAAGTGGCGATAGTTTCACCACAGGAGTTCACTTCATTTCCTCCTGTACCCAGTTCGACGTTTTCCGTTGTCGTGAGTGGGTGCCCTTATCGTGTGGAAATCCGGCTGAACACAGCAGCACCTCAACTCCATGAAAAGACGTAAATCAACGTTTACTTCCATCCCTTGTAAGCGACATGTCGCCATTATTGTATACTTCCCGCGGTTTCAACGATTTTTCGGATTTCATCGAGGGTGAAACGGTTATTGCCACTTGATAGGGGCAATGCCATTCTGAGAAATAAAGAAAATTAAATAATATAACTTTGGACACGTAGAAAACGCGTAGAAAGACTAATTTTATGCATAATTTAAAAACAAAACATAAAATAATAAAATAATAAACCATTTCTCTTTTTTAATCTGTTGAATTATTTTTTAATAATTTGTATTATCATAAGTACAATCGGTAAAAACCGAATCCATTTCAAATCATGCCAGCGGGTGTCATGTTCAGAATTGGCTTGCCAATGAAATATGTTTTTTACGTGGAAAATAAGGAACACGTATTTTTTTAAATTAACATAGCGACATTTTTATATTTTTTACGAACACTGTAGAGTGGGGCTATTATGTACAACTTTTACGTATTTTTTGAGGTTTTCTTAACTTTACGCACAAAAAAAATTTTTTCAGCTTTTTTATTTTTACAGACAGAGGACTCAATTCTGAAGAGAAATTAATCATTTCTAGGTTTTTAAATCATTTTCTACTTACTAATTATCATTGTTGAAAAGTTGTACCTTTTTGTACCGCTGATCTTCTAAATAGATACAACTATTGTTTTTTATGTTTTAAATGAATAACACAATATTTTAATACTGTAATACTATTTAGAATTACTATTTAACTTAATACTTTTTGATGATAAAGTATGAAAAAAAAGTTTAATTAAGAAATGCAGATTAGTTTGAGATTTATCAAACAGGAAAAAATAAAACAATTAAACATCAACATTAACATTAACGAAATATATTTTTAGAAGAATCTGTAATTTGTTTAGCATCCGTCTAAGATTCTCAGGTCATATCTAACTATTTATGGTAGTTTACTGACCATCCCAAACTGAACAATTTAACTGATTTATAATATATAATTTAACTGATACAAATTTTCTCCTGGAACAAAAAAATTTTCTCTATATTAAAATAATAATTACAGATAACCTTTTAGAGATAACATTTTCTCTTATAATTGATGTTGAAATATTCAAAATGTAGCACAAAAACTTAATTCTGTCATTGATTGAGTTGCAAAATCGGAAATAATAGAAACTGAAAAGCAAGGTTAGGTTTCTGATAGGTATCCTCATACTTTATACAGTTATATTTCGAAAACTATCAATTATTGTGAAATATTATTCAACTTAGCTTTTAAAAAAATAAATAATTATAAAAGAATCAAATACCCGACTGCACAAAATTGAAAAATTGGCACATAGCATAACTGGCTGAACCAGTCGAATTATACAGCCGATCTTCGAATTTTCATATATATCACCTTTGAACTAATTAATGAAAGCACAAACTCGTATTTATGAAAAGAATTCCTGTGACTACTTAAATTTGGAAGAAAAACATGAGCAACCGAGAATTTTTTATTAGTTTTAAACTATTGAACTGATACAAATTTTGGAGGTCTAACCAATTGTTTAAAATGCACCCACATACTTAAACATTTTTCAATGCTTGTGCAGAGGTCATATAAAATTCGACCCTCATCTTCAGTGAAGTGGAAATCCTTCTAAATCTTATATGCTAGTAGATTATTATTTTGATTCAAATTATCATATTAAAAAATATATTTAATGTGAGTTGTCCCTTTTAGCTCCACCATGCGCGAATAGCCCCACTTTACGGTATTTTAAAATTTTAAGGATAAAATGAGTTTTTTGGAAATTTTACTTTAAAAACCTTGCCATTTTTGCAACTTTTGAAATATTAAGGTTTTTCTTATATCAGTTCATACAGTTTTCTGCACTCTTTCAAAATCCCCTCAAAAAATTTAAAAATAATAAAAAGTATTAAAATTATTTCGATTTTTTGAAACAAATTTAAAAAATGTTTATCAAAAACTCCATCTTTTTTCCTCTGACATTGTTAGGAATAATAGGTACTAATATAGTCTACTTAGCATAAATTTCAAATTTGTTTTTTTTTGGGAGAAAAAAATTAATTTCCAGTTTTTTTCAAAACCTTGCCATTTGTGCAATTTTTTAGATTTTAAGGTTTTCCTTGTTCCAGTTCGTCAATTTTTTTTCACTCTTTTTTAACCGATCAGAAAAACCAAGAAAGAATAAAAAATGGTAAGGTTATTTTTTTTTTTTTGAAAAATTAAAACGCGAAATTTTTTAAAACATTTTTATATGTACTTTTCCATAATCTGAACATTTTAATCTGTCCTCTAAAAACACTTTTCGCAGCCATAATAATTGTCTAAAACATTAAAGACTCTAAAATGCAACAGGCACTACCCAATATTACAACTAGAATTATATTCAACTTTTGACAGGATTATTTCAACAGTTAACTCGAAACGCAAAATAAAACTTTGAAATAAAAAAAATATCAAACGAATCTACGTTGTTTTTCCACGAAAAAAAAGACATAGTCCTATCACTCCTGAAAATTTTAGCAAAAAAAAAGCTGTTTTAATAAAATTTCGTGTTTTAATTTTTCAAAAAATCAAAATAGCTTTATCATTTTTTATTCTTTCTTGGTTTTTCTCATTGGTTTCGAAAGAGTGAAAAAGAACTTGACAAACTGGAACAAGAAAAACCTTAAAATCTCAAAAATCGCAAAAATGACAAGGTTTTGGAAAAAAAATCTAAATTAATTTTTTTCCCGAAAAAACAAAAAATACTAAATAGGAAATTTATGGTAAGTAGACTATATTAGTACCTATTATTCCTAAAAATTTCAGAGAAAGAAAAGGTGTGGTTTTTTAGAAAAACTTTTTTTTATTTTTTCCAAAAAATCGTAATTACTTTACTATTTTTTTATTATTTTGTAACTTTTTTTTGGTGATTTCGAAAGAGTGCAAAACACTGTATAAACTGAAATAAGAAAAACCTTAATATCTCAAAAATTGCAAAAAGGGCAAGGTTTTCAAAGTAAAATTTCCAAAAGACTCATTTTATCCTTACAATTTTTAATTAATTATAACAAATTTAAAAATGTCGCTAGGTTAATTTAAGAAAAAAGTTCCTTCTTATTTTTCACGTACAAAAACATATTTCATTGGCAAGCCAACCCTGATTTGAAATGGATTCGGTCTAGTAGATCGTCTGCTAAAGCCTTTATCATCAGATATTAACGATTCTATTCTGATTTTTAAATTTAGATGAATCACATAATGCAAGCCTGCCAGCGAGTCACTTTTTTTTTAGAAGAGGTCATTATAAGTCACTGTTTCTGAATTTGGTCACTTTTTCCACTTTTTATAATATTTTATTCACTTTTTTCGTTGAAAATAAAAATAATTCTTTATAATACGAATACGTAATCAGGGATCACGGTAGGTCTCCTATTTCCCCCTTTTTTTAAATCTATTTTCCCCTTATTATTCTCAATATACCCTAAAATATATTTATAGGAGAATTTTATCCCTTTGCCCTTATTTCCTCTCCTTTTTTAAATTCCAAGTTCCAATTAATTTTCCAAGAATTAGAAGAAATAGAAATTTATGACGTTCAGAAACTTTTTGAACGTTTTCTGAAATTTTCCATAATTTCCACATTTTTCAAATCTTCCATAACTAAATAAAATCTCCTATGTTTTTCCAAAATCTTTTAGGATCCTCCAAAATATACAAAAAAATCTCCCAAAATCTTCAAAACTTATCTGAAATTTATTATAATTCTTCAAAAAATTTTACACTGTCCCATTATAGAATATTCTAGAATTTTAAACTGATCCATAATCTTCCAGACTCTCTCAGGGTTTTATTAATGTTTAAAATTTCTTGCAACATCTATTTAATTTTAATATCCTAAAATTCTTTAATATTGTAGAAAATATTCTAGGATGTTCCAAAATCTTCTAGAATCCTCAAGAATATTCTGAACTACATAATTTACACAATTCTGCAGAATCATTTAGAACCCTCTAAGCTAAGATCTTCAAAAGACTCCCATAATGTTGAAAATTCTTCTAGAATGTTTCCATAATCTTTCAGAAATCTATAGACAGGAATCTAATATTTTTGAACTTTTTTTTAAAGATTCGGGAGAATTATTTCGATGCAGACTTATTTCGAAAATTTGGTTTGTTGAAAATTTAAAAATTCGTCAATTTCGTAATTGACAATTCGGAAATATAAATTCTTGTCCGGAAATTTAGCAGCCGCAAATTTTTATATTTATATAACTGAGATATTTTTTCCTCCTTGTTAAAAGACAATGAAGTTTAACATTTAGGATGGGATATAATTTTAAGTTTTAATAAAACTTGATTTTTTAAATAAAAATCTTCTAATCGTTTATAATATTGGATGTTAATTTTTCCCCCACTGAGAAGAATGTTATATTTATTAACATTAATATGTCGTCTAATTTGTTTTTGATCACTTCTTAACCGTAAACAGTCACACCTCTTTTTTCGAATGAGACCGTCACACTGGGTCACTATGACCCGAATCAATTTTTGATGAACTACAGTTTAAAAACTAATAGTTTTATTGAATCAGAAAAAATTCTGGGATGAAGTTTAAACATTGTGGACTGTATTATCATTAAGATAAAAATTAAAGTGGCATTATGTTTTAAAAGAATCCTTGAAAAAGTCAAGTTTTTCAAAAAAAATTTTTCCTGAAAACCATTTTAGATTATTATTTCTTTAATTCTCTTAGCTAGAAATGTAGGATGAGACAGTTTCAGAAGAAAAAAAAATCCGGGTCATATTGAACCATTGTGACTGTTTAGGGTTAAACTTATTTTTAGTGTTATTCATTGGTGAAAGGCATATTATTTGATTTGCTTTTAAAAAATGAAACCGAAAATTTGTTAGTCACTTTTTGGTCACTTTTGGTCACGTTTGAAAAAAATGGTCACTTTTTTCAATCTCGAATATCACTGGTAGGCTTGATAATGAAATGCATTAACCATATGTCTAACTTCAGAATAACATACATATCCAGAGAAATTATTGATATGCCCAATTATTAACCCAATTATTGTCATTGATTCTAAGGATTGAATCCTCTTTACAAAAAGTCCAGAAGTGTCAAATCTGCAGCTGAAAACCCACTAAGAATATTTGCACAAATTGCCAATAGATGAGGGACGTGAATAATAGGTTCATCCTGTTTGAAAATAAGACTACTGAACAAACATAATCCTGGAAGGAAATTGAAAATTGAATAGGAGAACAATGACTTACTAACAGCAGAGAAACAGTTTCTCAAAGAGTCTTTCTGATCCCTGAAGTAACAAACGCGAGTCTGAAAGGCGATCTAAATAGGATTAGGTAGATTGTTAGAAAATCACTACAATAGGTAACATAAGTAATCATTTAACGAGCCACAATCGGATTAGGTTCCAGCAATAATGTTCATCCGGTTAAGAATGTTCAGGTCGTACACTCAACATCAAAATTAATCAACATTTATCATTATTTATACAATTTTGAAAAGTAGAACCACTCTTCATTGCAATAAATTTTAAGACTCCTGACCTTAGAAAAAAAGAACGTTGGAAAAAAAATAGTTGAGATCATCATTTATTTAAGAAAAATATTTTATAAATTTTTATAAATATATAATAAATATTATATAATAATAAATAATAATGAATATTTTATAAATATTTATAAAATTCAGAAAACATACTTCATTGCAGTGAATTTTTAAAGAAACTCCTGAGTTTAGAAAAAAAAATTGTAAAAAAATAGGCTCATAATTTATTTAAGAAAAATCTTTTGAGCTTTTTGTTTAATTTTAAGTTTTAGGAAAAATCTTAAGAAAAAGGTAGGCGGTTTTCTAACAGTCTAACTGTAGATCTTCAAACTGAAGATACTCTAACATCGAGTATCTTCGATGGTTCATGTCCGTACTAAAAGGGTTCTGTTCCATGATCATTTTTTTTCTGTTACCAACAGAGCCTTCTAGTTTTCGTGTTCTTGTATCTACTATTATTTCCCTCGCTTTTATGATTTTCTAAAGATTATATTAATTTTGAGGTTGAGTGTACCTCTAAAAAATCGGCAAATTCGCAATAATGCGAAATAATAATGCCGCGCACGAGGATTTATTTTCGAGGATCTTCCTTTCAGTTTGAGGGAGCAAGAAAGAAGAGTGGCGGCTCTAAATCTTAGCCACTCGTTCACCGAAGCGTGGACATTGGCGGCACCACAACTATTCATGGAGTTTCCCATAGAAATCCCCTGCCACGGTTTAGGCTCTTCTATGATTCGCCATAGCTGAGATATATTTCAATAAGGCATTCAGGTAAAACCTCCGATGTATCCCTGCGGTTTAAGATATACAGAGGCATCGCGGAAGAAGGGAAGTTGGTATCCGAATTTCGAATCCCTTTATGGGGAGACATTAGTAACGCGTGGGTAGACCATTTACATCAGAGGTTCCTGAATCTGTGCCCATGAGCCCGTATGATAAAATTGTTTAATTTACCATAGTACCGCCAAACAACGGCTTTCCTCGTGTTCATCTTAAATTCTTGGGCATTCATTAATTTCAATTAGAGAAAAAAATGTTAATGAAGAATTCAAGTGATATAAACATTAGGGTGGCTTACAAAATATTTTTTTTATCACCCGTTCCCTTTTTTTTAATTAAGTGTAAAAATGATTGACCAATTTTGTTAAATTTAAGAAAATGGTGCCGTAAAAGATCGCAATAAAATGTTAGATATTTTACGTAAAAGTCATAACATGGTGTCAAATGTTAATTTCATTAAAAAAAGCGAGTCATTAAGTAAAAAATAATGTCACCTCAAATTGGTTTGGACATTTATTACAGTTTACACAATTCGACAATGAATTTTAGAGCGAATGAAAAAAAATAAGTGATAACAAAATTTTTTTTGGGCCACTTTATTAAATATTTAAATATTACCTACCCTGAACAATTTTAATATACAGTTTCTAATTATTTTTGGAAAAGTGACGAATAGGGTGACACAAAAAACATCATTTTCGAATTTTGACGCGGCTGAAGTTCTAAATTGTTGAGCTCCGAAAATGAATACATTTTTTTATTTAAAATCGGTTAATATTTACCAGTGCCTTAAAGGCCTTAAAGTTTTCCATAAGAATAACATGGTGAAAAAACACATTTTTCGTAAATTCGTTTTAAAACATGAAAATGTATGATCAAGCAAAGAATTCAGTTTTTGTCATCTGTTAATAACTCTTCAAGAAATAAGAACCCAACATTTTTTTAAATTGGAACACCTAGAAACCTCTTTTATGGTGACCTAGAAAGAACCTCTCATAACAGGGTAATTATGGTTTGACGGAATATTGACATTAATTATCACTTGTTTTTAATTTTTTTCATCAACACTCATCAGGTAATAAAAGACAAGATTTCATTCATTTTTAAAGTAATTTGAAATTGTTTAAATAAATTTTATTTGTTTAAATAATTTTTTCTCTAAAAAATATCGTGTTTTTCTGCTACTACGACTTAATTAATCAAGTATCGAACTATTTAATTCAGTTATTTTTTAATTGCTTAAACAATTTATAATTATGAAAAGGTAATTTCTAACTTAGAGAAGGTGTAAATTTATAGTTTCTTGCAAATTTTTCAATGTTTCGTTACTTTCTTTTAATTTTGCTCTTTTTTCACCTTATTGCAAATTGTTCAAACAATTTTTATTTCTTCAAACAACTTCTTTTAACAGACTATCAAGAATAATGTAACCAAAAAAAGGAGGAAAGAAATGTGTAGACGGCCAACTTCCTTCTTTTGTTGCTTCTTTTTAAAATATTTTGAACAATCATTCTTTCTACCTTGCACGCAGTTTTATTTGTGTAAATAATTTTTTTTTCATGCACTATCGTTAATTAATCAATACAAAGAAGACGAAAGAAAAGGATAGGGTTGTGGTTGATTGCCTTCTAATTTCTTTCGTCCTTTTTTTGTCTTTATTAATTAACGATAATGCATGAAAAAGAATTATTTAAGCAAATAAAATTAGGCACAAGGTAGTTAGAATATATTCTATACTTATA
>JBAGKK010090021.1:0-26470 GCA_037177015.1 Euceroptres primus
ATATACATATATAGTAACAACCAAGGCGATTGCAACTCGTCGATAGTCACTGCACTTTGCACTGAGCAACTACGATGCTGTAGATTTCACCGTCAGAAATAAAATTCTCATTGAAATTTTGATCTGCAAAAAGGTCTTATCTTTTGGAGTAGGATTTTACCTTTTAAATGTAGTAGCAAGTCCTCTTCTCAATTGTCAATGGTATCCAAAAAAAACCATTGTCGCTGACTGTTCCTGAACGGGGGTTGGTATATTCCAAGACGTTGTTCGTGACCTTCGTTTGCTCGAAATCAAATTTCCGGACTCCTACCGGAAGAATTGGTTTTCGCGCGCGCGATGGTGTTTCTTTCACAAAATAATTCCGCAGAACAGGATTCTCCTTTGGTGTTTTCTGTGTTTATTGATGACCTCTCAGACGATACGCCAGTGTGAAATCGACGAGAGAAGGAATCAGAGTGGAGGAGAAAAATGGAGCGGAAAAATGTGTGATATTCCGCGCAACGAATGGTCCAACGTTGGGCCGACCTCCGCTCAGAAACGACGGCGGCAACAGAACAAGCAAACACCGACCGAGCACGCCATTGTGCAACCAACGACTGAACTTACTAAGTCTATCTGGTAGCTGTTCACTGTTGGTTGGGCACATTGCGCTGCCAGTTTCCCCTTCTTTGGTTGATGGTAGGGTGAACATTGAGGCAGCTGAGGTGCAAGGTTGTTTCAGGTTCTTAGGTTGTTTCGATATGTTGCACGTTATAGCGTAAAATACATAGGAAAATGTATAAAATGCATACTACATAGGAAAAACTACAGTGTGAGAAAAAACATCAATATTAGAGGTGCAAAAAATAATTCAATTCGATCGAAAACCGATTTCTGACGCTTTTCGAATGTTGAATTTTTCGATACCGATCGGTGTTGAAATCGCATCGGAAAAATTCAATCCGACTTGGACGCATGTCGAATGTCGAATTTTCGAAACCGATCGGTGGGCAGATTGAATTGAAAAAATTCGATCTGATCTGACGCACGTCGAATGGCGAATTTTTGGAAACCGATCGGTTCTTAAATCGGATCGAAAAAATTCGATTCGACTCAAGGCACTTGAAATGTCGAATTTTTCGAAACCGATTGAGCTAAGAACAAATCGAATTTTTTCGATCCGATTTGATAGGCATCATAGATCACAGTACAGTTTTCGAAACTGATTGGTGGGGTTTGGTTGTAGATTTTTTTTAAGTTTACCGACTAGATGCGTCTGTTGTAATAATTTAAAAAATTTAATATTAAAAAATAACAAACTACGATATTTTTATCAATTTAAGGTTCGTTGCCAAAAAGTTGTAAAATTTATAAGTCCGCAAAGTTTTACACATTTCCCTTATTTCATACATTTTTTTGAATATTACGAGGATAAAGTACTTGCATCGAAGTAGTTTTTGGTAAAATTTAAAAATTTTAGGTGCATTTTGTTTAGAAATGGCAAAATAAAATGTAGCCAAAATGTCCACTCGGTAACGGTAACCTATCCCCAAATACAAATTCACAAACTAAACTTGAGAAATAATGACAATAAAATTTGATAAATGATTGGTTCTCATGAGTCATTTGTAGAATCAAAAAATTATGAATATACATACCGTAGAGTGGAGCTATTCGCGCATGGTGGGGTTAATATATTTTTCAATATCATAATGGGGATAAAAATAATAATCTCCTAGCATATAAGACTCAGAAGGACTTCTAATTTACCGAAGATGAGGGTGGAATTTTTTGCGACCTCTTTACAAGCATTGAAAAATGTTTAAATATGTGTTTTAATAATATGCAATTTTAAACAAAATTGATTAGACCTCCAAATTTTGTATCAGTTCAATAGTTTAAAAGTAATAAAAATTTCTCGGTTTCCCGTGTTTTTCTTCCAAATTTAAATGGTTAAAGGAATTTATTTCATAAATGCGAGTTTGTGTTTTCATTAATTATTTTAAGGGTGATATATGAAAATTCGAAGATCTCCGGTACAATTCATCTGGTTCAGAAAGTTATGCTGTACTAATTTTTCAGTATTGCGCACTCGAGTATTTTTTTCTTGTTTAATTATTTATTCTCTAAAAAGCGAAGTTGAAATAATATTTCACAATAGTTGATAGTTTTCGAAATATAACTGTACAAAATATGAGGATGCCTGTCAGAAACCTAAACCTCACTTTTCAGTTTCTATTATTTTCGATTTTGCAGCTCAATGGATGACAGAATCAAGTTTTTGTACTGCATTTTGAAGATTTTAACATCAATTGTAAGAGAAAATGACACTCTAAAAAGTTATCTGTAATTATTATTATTTTAATACAGAGCTATTTTTTTTCTTCTAGGAGAAAATTTGTATCAGTTAAATTATAGTTTATAGATCAGTTAAATTTCTCAGTTTGACAGTAAATTAAATGGTTAGAAATGACCTTAGATTCATTGGATGTTAAACAAATTATAGATTCTTCTAAAAATATATTTTGTTAATATTAATGTTGATGCTTAATTGTTTTATTTTTTTCTGTTTGATAAATCTCAAACTAATATGAATTTCTTAATTAAATTTTTTTCATATTTTTTCATCAAAAAGTATTCTCAAACAGTTAAATAATAATTTTAAGTATTATTTCAGTATTAAAAAATTGTTTTATTTATTTAAAACATGAAAAAACAATAGTTTCACCTATTTAGAAGATCGGCGGCACAAAAAGGTACAACTTTTCAACAGTTATTATTAATAAGTAGAAAATGATTTAAAAATCTAAAAAATATTGATTTCTCTTCTGAATTGAGTCTTCTTCCTGAAAAATGGAAAAGCTGGAAAAATTTTTTCTTGGGCGTAAAGTTAAAAAAACCTCGAAAAATATGTTAAAATAATACATAATAGCCCCATCCTACGGTATATATTTTAAATTTTACGGTATTTTCAAAAATTTTAAAGTTTGCCCCTGAAGTTTCATGCCCACTCGGTAATCCTCATATTTTAGGTTAGAACTCGTAAAGATATAAAAAAACGTAAACTAATTACTTTTATTCCTACGCAAGTGCTCATAAAAACATAAGCATGTTCATTGTTCGAAACTAAACAAAATTTCTACAAATTATGCACCGTATGATTTATAATAATGTAATCGAAAATCTGATAACACCGTTTAAAATTCTTTTATCCCTACTGTAAATATTTTGTCCATAATTTTGAAATGTATTTTCTGTTTTTCTTAAATGTCCACTCATAGGCTCCCTATAGCGAATCTAGAGTTTTTAGGCTATGTATGTATTTCTCAGTTCAGCCGTTCAACTTTGTAAACATGTCAAACTCAGTCAAATACATGAAGTCGATCTAGGAAGGATTATTTATTTTGAATCATCTGCTTGTTAACGTTAATTAAATGTTTATGTTTATTTATTTTCAAGGAAATTAACTCTTTATAAAGATAAGTGCTTAAATGGTTTAATACAGAGGAACAAAATTTTGTGTTTCTAATTTTTAACCTAATATAATAAGAAAATCTTTATAAAAAGATGTTAACTTTAAATGTTATTTCAGAATTAAATCACTTAATTGTCCAAAAAGAAAAATTGTTAAATTTTAAATAAGTATAGGATGGAATTTTGTGTTTTGTGTTTCTAACTTGTAACTCAAGAACTTACATTTTTTTAGATAACATGAAAAAATTGTTAATACGTGGGTAATTGGGCATTCCATATTTCTTTTTAATTTTAAATAATATTATTCTAAGAATTATTTTTCAATCAAATGAGTGTACAGAAAAAAGTGATCTTAAATTATTTAATGTTGAAAGATTAATTTCCTTTACGCTAAATAGATTTATCGAGTCGGATGGAAAAAAACCAATTCGATCGAAGCTCGATTCGGTTTCGAAAAATTCGACATTTCAAGTATCTCGAGTCGAATCGAAAAAATTCGATCCGAACTGAGCTCCGATCGGTTTCGGAAAATTCGACATTCGACGCAAGCCAAATCGGGTCGAATTTTGTCGATTCAATTTTTCCACCGACCGGTTTCGAAAAATTCGACATTCGTCACGCGCTGGATCGGATCAAATTTTTTCAATTCGACCTAAGCAGTGATCGGTTTCGAAAAATTCGACATTCAACTTGCGTCTAAGTCAGATCGAAAAACTTCGATCTGATTCTCAGCTGCGTCGAATCGAAAAATAACCGATTCGATTCGACATTCTGCACACCTCTAATCAATATGTTATGCAAGAAGAAGGTTACATGTTTTCATCATGTTACACAATGCAAGACTTATATAAAAGCGTTACATTTCTGTATACTAAAAACATTTTTCCAGAGTTGAAAGAAAGTAGACTCAATTTGCAGTAATTTCAAAAAAAGAACAGTGTCAAAAGTAATAGGTCATAAGTCTCTCAAACTTGACCATTTTCAATCTATTTTTAGGGGAAATTGACATGGTTTCAGTTTTTTCCAAATAAGTCGTTCTAGGATGAATCTACGTTAAAGACGCCAGAGGATAAAAAAAAAAAGAGAATCTATAGTCCCACTAGTTTCGCAGTTGTCATATTCCTTTTTACTATACTTTTTATTTCAATTTATTTCTTTTTCATTATCAGTAATTTTACCAGTCCATGGTACCGTAAGTCAAGTGTGAGACAGATGCTCATGAAACACATATGAAAATCGATATTGCTGTTATTTCAGTTTACTGACTGCTTCGAAAATATCCTTACTGCTATTATTATCTTTGCTTACTGTATGCATATTTCGTAACATTTTGACATAGAATAAGGATTTCGTCAATTGAACCGCTACATCGTAGAAGGGGGTATAAAATTTTTATCCGAGCGCTATGGCCTCTCACCGCATTTGTAAATTTTTTTTTGATTTTGAGAAATTTACACAGAGGATATTCAACAATATTATCAGTTGTATTTACAAAGTATCGAAACATACAATTTCACCTTTAAAATGCGCAATAAGCGAGGTGCAAAAACATGCATTTGGGCCATAGTTATTTAGTTATTTATTTATAAAGATATAAGTATGGTTACAACATATTCTTTTAAAAATTTTCAATCATTTTCACTCCCAGAAGAAGGATGTACCTTTGTACGTCATACCATTTCCAAAATACTTTACATTTAAAATATTACAGTAAATTGGGGGTATCATTAAATTGGCATAAAAAATACTGCAAACTGTTCGTCGAAATGAATATTTCCTCAATTATTGAAGAAGATATTCCACAATTATCAATTGCATTCGTAAAGAAACGAAACGTGTATGCAATGCTGAATCAATATGTACGTTTAATAAATCATTATAATTCACCGTATTCACAAAAAAAAACAAAAGCTAATTTATGTTCTGTGTACTCTTCTACTTTTGTGCACTCTTCTACTCTTCTAGAATAAAAAAAAAAAAACCATCTCCTATTTCACAATAGGAGTTAGTTACCATTCCTACTTCACTTTTAAAATATCATATTAAATTGTAGGGGTCAATTTAATCCGAAATTGTCATAAAAATATTGTAAACTGTTGGAAAATAGTTTTTCTTTGACTAGGAATTTACCCTTCTCAAAGAGTCATCCCATGAAAAGACTAATTATATAATCTTTGCAAAAAAGGTACTGTTCAGAAAATTCATTTTTCGATTATGAATGGTTCTTAGTGGCCCAAACGAAAAATAGTTGTTAATTGTTTGCAAAATTTGGAATATTACGAAGAGATTTTTGAACTCAAACGCCTAAATTCACTATGTGACTACATATAAGAAATATGGTACAACCTGGATTAGAGAGACTTTGCTTGAATCTGTGAATGAAGAATATATGCGCTTGCGCGACCCTGCCGGTCCATAGACGCCACTGCGAAATGCATACGTGGGTATACTTTTGCACAGACACGCGCTAGTGTACACGTAAACTACAAATTACGAACACGTGTGTTTTAACTTGGACACATTATTGTATTTCGGAGTGGGGATTCGATAATATGTATCCTTGAATGGACGTGTGATGTCATTTCACTCTGATTCCCAAATCAGTATTTAATGTGTACATGCAAATATCACAAGTATTGTCTTTATACGATGTACGTGACTTATAACACATATGGAGGAAATTTTTCTAAAATCTTTGATTGGTACTTTGCATAATTATTTCTTTTGACCTGTTAAATACTCATCTAATTGTAATTACAACTTTTTTATTATTAAAAAAGGCACATTTTTGCTCTACAATGTATAACAATTATACATATATGTATATATAAAGATAACTTATACTTTTTTTATACATAGATTTTACATACATTTTTAACACATTAATAATGTGTAAGAAAGTGTTCACTTTTAATTCAATTTCGATATATTGTGAAAAAAGAACATAAGGAATTTCAGACACAGCAAATGATACAAAAAGCTGAGGGTGATTTATGTAGATAACATTTTTTTGGCAGTGACCCTTGAAATAATATTTGAATGAGGACGAGATGTTGAAATGAAGGCAACACAATGTAGCATCGAAGACAATTTATATGAAACAACCACGTATTTTGATTGCGTTATATGCACCGAGGCTATTATTCTCTGGTCTACTCTTGTCACTAATTATCATGTATCCATTTAATGTTAGTATGTGTAGTCACCAATATACCAAATGAGGATTTAATGTCTCAAGAGATATAAAGAGATGATTGCGCTAATATGGCTTTTGGATCATGGAGTGCGTCATACTCTTCAAATTTCCAGTTTTCAGTTGATATTTTTCAATGCAAAATGGTTTATATTTGCATTTGAAAAATGCCTCGAAAAATTGTAAGTTTTTCTTAAGAATAATTTAACCTATAATCCACAAAAGAAATTAGAAATGAAATAATTACTATAATTTGTAATTTCTTTTGCGGATAAGATCTTTGTTTTCATTTTCAATAAATAAGCATGTATGTATTTCCAAAAAAAGTTTACATACATAGACATACTATTTTAATTATGTATTTCATTTTTGAAGCTTCCAAAATATAATATGATTTCAAGTAACCTTATTAATTATATTACACGGGAAAAAAATTCTATGCCTTATCGAATTTTTGGTTAAACTATAAAAAAATTCGATGTCTTATCGAATTTTTTGGTTAAACTAACAAAAAAATTCGATAAGGCATCGAATTTTTTTCCATGTAATGATCTCTACTTTTATAATTGATGTGATCCAAATAATGTTCTAGTTTTCTACCATATTTTCGACTCTATGAATAATAATTACTATTTACATTCTTGATAACAAACAAAAAGTTTCGTAGATAAGGAGATCAGAAGACAAAAAAACTTAGAATGCGGATATTAACTTTTTAATTAAAAATGGAATAAATAGATGTTTAGAATTATAAATTATAAACTTATAATAGACAATTTAACACTTGCTATAATCCTCTTAATCATTGAATATTCAAAAAATAAAGTACATGTATATGTATCATCCTTGAACAAACAAATCTTAAAAATTAAATCGTATTGTACGTATATTCAACTACTTTTTGTAAAGCTAAAAAACACGAAAAAGATATTGCAAATATCTCCACATTAGTGTTAATTATATGAATAATAATAATTATTAAAATTAGAAATGAATGATGAAATTATGTACCTGATTGCAGAAGTAACTTTTCCTGTTTAAACAAAAGTTAATAACAGATAAAACTGAATTTTTTATGCTCTAAATCTAAAAGACTAAAGACAGTGAAGTTTACGTGTACGTGACAACTCTCATGTTTAATTTTATTTTCCTTCGAATATTTTTGTACTTTTTGATTATGATCTCTTGATATGAAAAAATATGATTTCAATTCTGATAAATTAGAACCAGGTTAAATCAACAATGTTTGCATTGTATAAAATATTGCTAATTACTGACAAAAACTTAAAATTCCAACAAATTGCATTCTTGTTCTGTTAATGATATTACATGTTTTGCGAGATATGAGATAAATTTATTATAGCTTATAAATTTTAAATTCAGTTAAATTTTACTAAGACTTTGATTTTCATAGAATAATACATAATTTATTGTTGTTTTTTATGTAAAGGTTCATATCATCGTCAGTTTCATGCGAGACTTTGAGAACTGGACGTGCAAGTTTTCATGATCGCTCATTTTTATTAATTTTTTAGGAAATTCAAATATGTATTGATGCACCTTAAAACAAGAAAATCTTGATCTTCATATCACTCGAAATTTCGAGAATATTTTTAACCAAGATTCTTGAACAGTCAGATGTTTTTTGTTTTTTTTTTCGAGAAGTCTTGCTTTTGACAACATGAAGTAGGGTGAAAATGTTTAGGTAACCATGGTAACATATAGATTAGTGCCATTCAATCATTTTTTCAAGATTCTTGATAATACAAGACAACATCGAAACAAGATCTTGAAAGACGAGATCTCGCTTGAATGCATCACTAAATTCGAATATCAAATTGATGAATCACTGTGCAAAATTCGTGTTACATATAAGTAGAGTCGCATGAAATATATTTTTGCATTTCATTATAATAATAGACAATTAGAGCTAGTAGTTTCTTAATAAAATTACAGTATTTCTTACAAAAAAGAATTTTTTCTCTGAAGAGAAAAAGTAAAAATTAGAACGTTTAGGTAAAGTAAAAAGTAATTTCTTTATTTGCAGATGTTCAGCATCAAGTAAAATTATATCGTAAATTAAATTCCTACGCGTCTGTTCTTGTCCCTCTTGTTCAAGGATATAGTGTTGAATTTGCATCGCTTGAGGCTTGTTTGCAAAATTTGTTCATCATTTCATAAATTTCCAACGCGATAGAAATGCAATATTGTAAAATTCTGTTGTTTCTTATTTAAAATTTTGTATAAATTATTCGTTAATGTATGATTAATTGAAGATCAAATGAGTTTACAATTTTGTTTTATAGATTGTTATTATGCATATTTCAAATACTTCAAAGGTACATTAATTCCATCCATCAGAAAGATATAAATATGATTTATACTTTTCTGAAATTATAGTGTACTTTGAAATAATTGAAGTATACATTTTTTTATTCATTTGCAATTATTAAGTACAATTAAAACATTCATATTTAAATATTTAAATATATTAAATTAAACTAAGAAAAATTAATTTCTATAATTGTAAAATACTGCATATTGATTATCAGGCACCAAAAGTTTATAATCTTATTCCGAGGTCACAAATTGCATTTCTCGGTATTTCCATGAATAGAGCTATATTTTATTGATGGATTAAGGAGTTGCCATAAAAAGAATAATATTCGTAATGGAGACATGGTCTACTGTAAAAATTTTTGTCCGTGGTGACAAAAGTTCGATTTCCTCGTCCTTGAAAGTTGACCCTCATGGATTACAAGAAATATTATTTATTACCTGATTGAAACCTCGTGTCCAATACATTATTCTACTTCTATTCTGTGTTCGGAGTGCAGAATTCCATAAAATCTATAAATATTGGATAAATAATTAAATATATCTCTTTATTTATATATTTTTAACACCTAACATATAATATAAATTTATAGAACACACGGCATGTGTCATTTCCCTTAGTTAAAACCAACGGAGATTGCAGGCACACTTATTTGACCGTTATCATACGACGATAACTTTGACAGAAATAGAAACTAAAATGCGGAAGTCCTTCTCCCATGTAATTTTCTTCATTCGTAAAGCCCCACTTCCGGTGACAGAATCTACAGATAAGTAGGAGATACACAACCACCGGAAACTGTGGATTATGCACAGTTAAGACTTTTATTAATATTCTCCAGAACTCGTATTTATTTTCACACCTGTTCTCTTTTTTTCCATCATTGTTAAAAAATTTATTTCAAGATAATTTCTTATTTAAAAATGATCAAAAACAGTTATATTAAATGATAATATTATAGCTGCTAACTGAAATTTGTAATTACTAGTTTACAAAATCTTAAAAACGGTCTCAATAATAAATCAAAGAATTACAGGCAAAAAGTAAAGTTGTAAAGTGTAATTTAAATACGTTTATAAAATTTGAGTAACTTCAATCAATACGATTTTTAAATAGGGTAATTACACCAATTACCGAGTGGGAACTATTTGTCGAGTAAACAAAGAATCTATTTTAACCATTTAACCTAAAACCTTAATATGTTTTTTATTAGTAAATATCATTGACTAAGACCTTAATTAAGTAAGTCATTAATTAAGCCTGTGAGACATGAAAATTAAGTGTATACGTCAAAATAGAAAAGTAGCAAGAATTTTATCTTCGAAATTGACAATAGTTGCCATCTCGAAAATTGGTGGTTGGTGCATTTACCTACACCTTACTTTTTGCATCCAATTCTTTTTTTTATTATTGAAACCCTTTTAATTTTTACTTGCAAAATAATCGTTTTACCAATTTCATTTGGTTCATCTATTATTTACATGAAAAATCGATTGTCCTTCGGTGTTTGTAATAATGAAGAATTAACTAGGAGTGATGAGGAAATGATTATATGATGACAGCAGACTCATATTTTCTACGGAAACATGTATTTCGGTGAAATCAATAGAATTTATTTCTAGCTAATTCATCAGTGAATTTTGACTGAATTTCAGACAAATTCACTGAAATTCAATCAAAATTCTCTGATGAATTAGGTAATAATGGGTCACTGAATGAAATCAGTGAAAATTTTAACTGAATCAAATTTAAATATTGCAATTTTTTATTTTTAAACCTTTATAAAGAATTGGTTAAATACATTTACTTATAAATTAATTAAATTATTATTAAATTCTTCTATTTACTAATTATGCTTAAAGAACAAAATGAATAATAATAAAAAACCAATCAAAATAATAATATTGAAAATAATCTTAAAACAATAGTTTTTGATAAAAAAATAATAGTATTTAATGAACCAAATTTTGAAGAGATGCTCTCAGCAAGTTTTCTTTTGAGGATAAACTGTAATGGAATAAAATCGAAGAGTGAATGAATAAAAAATCCGCAATGGACAATAGCCATGACCTCGAACGAGGTTGAGCCTCGAAGAAATTGCGAAACCAAGTTGTATATGGTAAATGAAATCAAACAATAAACGTCCGTTCACCATGACATCCGTGTGATTAGAGTTCAAGTCACGAATTTTGTTATCACTATCAGAAACAACTAGTCGACACGTTTCCGTTAATAAGTCAACAATAACGAGCTTTATTTAAAATTTTGAAATCTTACAACTTATTTATAGTACTTATTTAAATTAATATATTTCAGTATAAACTTCTTGATTTATAATATTCTTTTTTCTAACTTGTAATATAGTTTGAAAGTAGAATATAATATATTAAAATTGAATATATATTGAATATATTGAAACATTATAAAATTCCTCCAAAAGTCTAAATGTTTTAATACAATCAATATTATTTAAAAGCTTATCTTTTCAGTTGGTTTGGACCTGATCAATTATATTTTTGATGCCGTAAGTTAAGTAATTTACAATATAACATTTTCCAGAAACTGATGGTCTATGTAACTGAACTTAATGATCAAACATTAACATTTATCTATTTTGTCAAAAATATTTGAAAGTATATGGAATGTAATGAAAATCATCACATTTTCAACTTCCTTGAAGCAACATCGTGCAGACCTATAGTCCTATTTTAGCCCTTTCTGCAAGTCTTGGATAGGAAAAATTTTGAACCGGTTCTTAAGCCATTTCGTATGCAGAGAGGAAACCGGATGGATAAAACAAGAAAACTATGATTGAATTCTCGGTCGTGAACAAATTCTGGGTGAATGTTTGCAGAATAAATAATTTTTAATATACTTAAATTCTACACTTATTAGAATTAAATCTTTTTGCTCGAATATTTAATAATTGGATTTGCAGTCAGGACATTATTTTATAGAATAATTTATAAATAAATGTAATTGTTTCTTGTTTAGTAAATGCCGAAGTAATACTTTCAAATAAGTACCTTCTTAATAAAATCACCCTATCGCAGTTCGAGTATCTTTGTACCAAATTTTTGCGGAGGACGTATTTCTCAGCAACAAAAAGGCGGAACGCATTCCAAATAAATTTAATTGTATCTAGACGTGCACTTATAAATGATAAATATACTTGCTTGGCAACGAAAAGGCGGAAGGTTCGAATCCGTAGTCAAATTATTTTTGCACTCAAAACACGATTGAGTGTCTTTCACATATCACGCCTGGTCTGAACCAATTTTCACTTAAAAGTGTTGGATAAAGTTGGTAACTTAGAAATTATGTTTTAGAGATGTCCTCTAAATATTTTTACCGAATTAAAAAAAATCGATCGGGTTCTTTTTAAAATAACTCAATGTTTGTCATTTTATAGACAATTTATGTGATTTTTTCATAGGGAATGAGTCATAAGTGGAGTTTTGTCTGCTTAAATTCTTTAGTTTTACGTCTAAAAAAAGTTCCTACTCGATTAATATCGATTCATCATCCGATCCCTTTTAAATTTTTGAAATAGGGTGAAAATATCAGTTTCTTGGAAATGGTTCGTTTCGGGTACATCATACGTACAAATTATATAAAATAAAAAAATGTGTATAAATTATCTAATCAATTAAAAAAAAAAGAATGTTCTAGCTCAAATAGTTCCAAAGTTATGACCTTTTAAAGAGATTTTTGAGTTTAAAAAAATCTTTTAACTTTTAGTTTACTTGAAATACTTTAACAGTCCTACATAAATATTCTGTGAATATGAGTTAAAGCAGACTAAATTCTCTGTAAAACTAAAAACAGAAGTTAATTCTAACTTCCACAAAACCAAAGATACTTAGAGCCTCTCAAAGTAGTCGGTTTTTTATGGAATTCTGTTACAGATCGACTTTCCTTGATAAAAACTTTTTTTTTTGCACATTGCATGAGTTAAATTATTAAAATAAATGTCAAGATAACTATACCCAGTCTCATATCAAATAAAAAAAAACTGTCTTTATCTGTCACAGTTTTCCTTAACTCTCATGTTTGGAAATGCAAATAGTCAAAAGCTGAAGTATTAGAAAAACCATTAAAACAATATTAATAAATTGCTTGACATTTATTTTAGTCACTTAACTCATGTAATGTGTCAAAAAAAAAATTTAACAAGAAAAGTCTATCTGTAACAGAATTCCATGAAAAACCTCTTGCTTTGAGAGGCTCTAATTTTTAAATTTGAAAAACTGAACATTTATAACATTTATAATTGTTATAAACAAAATACGAAAACGAATCGTCAAAGTTTGCATTTTTCGATCCAAGAATTTTTTCAATCACACAGTACTATTAAGGTCCGAGGGATACTAAATTGTTATAAATTTTATCTTTTAATTGTTAACTGTAATTATTATTTACGAAATACGTAAATAGTAGCCCTATATTTGCAGTTTTTGTAACAAAAAAATGATTTTTTGGCAAACACTCACTATGAATCACTAAAGGGTGTTCTCACGGGTCTTAGCTAATTATAAACATTTCTTGTAAATTGTTATTTTTAATTGTTATAAAAAATAATATAAATGTTTTATTTTCTTCGCAAACAAAATTTTCAACGACTAATCTGATAATTAAATAATAAATATTTTCTGATAATGAAAATTTATTTTTTAATTATTACTTTCAATAATTGTTAATAATTTTACAAATAATATCTTAGCATTTTGTGTTGAAAAGCATTATTGTTTGACAGAAACTTATTTTCCTCGACTTTAGGATAATGTGTAGTTATGAAGATTTAATTTATAGTGATAAATTATCGTTTTTATTAATTTCTTTCGTTCTCAGCCGTCAACGAACGTGGACGTGGCAAACGAATGACTCCATCTTTTTTTGTTCTATATGTATTTTTCGTTTTTTAATAGTACATAATGCGTAATACTGCCTATGCATTCCCTTTTGATTTTAATGAAAATAAAAAATATAGTGCTGAAAATAAGTAAAAACCACGTATTTGTTTATAACACTTGTTATAACAATATTTTTGTCATCTAATCAAATTATTTACATTCGGTGAGTACTTATGCATGCGTTTTTACTGATTTAGAATACATTTTCATTGTTTGCTCTTCAATAAAATATACCACTTTGGAATTTCCTATTTCTTTTGCTTTATTTATTAACACAGAATTTAAAAAAAATTAAAAACTGCTTCTCTTACGTTTGTCGGGAGTTTAATGCAGAGTATTTTTTAATAAAAAAAGTTTAAATCAGTTAAGAAATGTAAGCTGTGGACGAATTTGTCCGTAAAAATTAATTCCTGGATCACTGTGAGGTGTGTAGGTATTTTACTAGTGGGACGCAAACAGGAAGTATTTATAATTTCTAAACGAAGTCGTGTACAATTTTGAAACTTTACTAAATTGTGCTCTGATTTAAGTACTTTATTGAGACATTTTTTGAAAAAATGTATTAATCAAAGGAAATGTGGGCAGTAGGGTGGGTCAAAAAAACAAAATTTTGGAAATCGGAAAGGGAACTACATATGTGGAAAAGTAACGTATTAGGACCCTGAAAAAGTATAATTAATTTGGATTCGATTGATAAACGCTTTGGTTTTGCGCGTTAACAAAATATGTTTGAAAAATTCTTATTTTTGTAATTTTTATATTTTCGTAGGTGTCAATTTTTTTCACATTTCTGGAGGGCTGAAACAACTTCCTAAATTTTTACAGATTTTTATTTGCAGCCCCATCAGGGATTATTAATGTTTAGTAGACCCCTGTTTTCAAAAAATAATTTTAAATCCTACAGAAATGTAGAGAATTTTTTCAGGTATCTAGAACGTTTCTACTGGTAAAAATAAGCTATAAAAAATTTGATTAGTCTAGGGAAATCATAAGTGTAAATATAGTGAATTTTTTTAAAACTGAGTTTTTTATTTTTTAAATTATTCGTCTTCAACTGACTTTAAATATTATTTTTAACATCTGAGGGTGTTTTAGTGATAAAAATACTTTTAAAAAAACACAAAAATGACTTCTTGGAAAACATACTGCCTCTTTGTTTTTGATTCCATGAACTTATCCATTTTTTTCAAGAGTATTTTTATCACTAAAATTAAAAATTAAAAAAACACAAAAATAAATTTATCAATTATCAATTTTTTTAAGAGTATTTTGATCATTAAAACATCCTTAGATGTTAAAAATAATATTTAAAGTCAGTTGAAAAAGAATAATTTTAAAAAATCAAAACCTCAGTTTTTGAAAAATTCACTACATTTACAACACTTATGATTTCCTAGGATAATCCGTTTTTTTTCTAGCGTATTTCTATCAGTAGAAACGTTCTAGATACCTGAAAAAATTCTCTGTACATTTCTGTAGGTTTTAAAATTATTTTTTGAAAACAGGGGTCTACTAAATATTAATAATCTCTTATGTGGCTGCAAATAAAAATTTGTAAAAATTTGGGGAGTCGTTTAAAACCTCCAGAAATGTAAAAAAAATTGAAATCCACGAAAATATAAAAATTACGAAAATAAGAATTTTTTCAAACATATTTTGTTAACGCGCAAAACCAAGACGTCTATTGATCGAATCCAAATTAGTTATACTTTTTCAGAGTCCTAATACGCTACTTTTCCACATATGTAGTTCCATTTCCGATTTCCAAAATTTTGCTTTTTCGACCCACCCTCATGGTCAGTGACTGGGATTTTAAATGGACAACTTTTTGACAATTACAAAAATCACCCAAATGTAGGATTATTTTGGTTTTTGATCTGATTTTTTTCCTTAATATGGAACTGAACCATGGAAATTGCATGACAAAATGGAAAAGGCGATTTAAACTATTTAAAGTCTCGTTGGGACCATGAGCCATAAATCGAAGGTCCTGATACACAGACTCAAGACCAAAGATAATGTGCCACGCGCGGCCCACTTGCATCCTGTTGCATGGTTGCTCGAGCTTCGACACCGGTCGCCGCAATATGTTCCCTTCCCACTCACGTGTGTATTTTAACGAGAAGATTTCAGCAGCCAACTGCTAGAATGCTATGCCGTCACTCGTGCTGTGCCATGGGTACAGTTTATCCTCCTCCCATCCATCCTTTAGTTCTTTAGTTTAGTATACTGGTAATGGTAACTTCTTCCTCGTCCGGTCGACCGCCACTCGCAGCTGCTCACGTCCATGCACAAAAGAAATAATCATGCCTGCAGGATGTTGCACATCCTTTGGGGAGTTAAAGAGATCCACATTCGCTTGAATCGAATTCATTTACAAAGTTAACTCGCTTCAAATTTAGTTGAATTGTATTATATAATTGAAGACATGAGTATGACAACACGGTAAAGACCAAAAATGAAATTTCGCAGGATGATCAAAAAAAGTTTTCTGAGTCAGGCTTTGAAATATAAAATTCTGATAAAATCATAGGAGCATGTGATGCTCAAGAGCTCTAGTTTAAAGGCTATATATGGGTAATTGTCAAATTGTAAGCAAACTTTAGCACCTATAGTGGCAATCACATTATTATTAGGAATTAAATATTTCATAACGAAAATTGATTTTATCACATCTAAAAATTTTAAATCCAAAGGAGCATTTCTGAAAATAAGATAACGTGACTGTAGTATAATTTAAGATTCAACATTTACTAAAACTATTTACATCATTTATTATGCAGTCTTTCAAATGTATTATAAGCTATTTATTTTATCTTGTCACAGATTATAGTTTCCTTTAATCTGTGATAATAGCTTTATGAAATTATCCCTACAAAAAACGTCGGATTGAAAAGTATTGAAATGTATTAATATTTTAATGCGATTTAATTCCGCTTTCTGCAGCATTCGCATTATTCTTATTTAACTCGTATTACTTGTAGACAGTTTGAAAACGTTTGAATGCGACGTTTTCGCATTAAAAAATATTTTTATATTAGAAAGATTCAAAGGTATTTAATCGCGTTCGCCCTAATACGAACTCTCGCATTAAAAAATATTCATTTCACTCATAATTCTTTTCGCATTCAAATGTATACAAGGTTTAGGCGTGCTATTCACAAACCTCGCATTCAAAAGTTTTGGTTGGAGTTGGAATGCGAGCTTGTCGAAAAGCGAAATTCCAGGCATCTCCTGAATGGGAAGTAGTACTTTTTAATTTGAAGTTTTTTACAGAAATAGTTTCTTATACATTAAGTTAAGAGTAAGTTTTTACGGTCTAAGTGTCATTATACAAACATTTTATAATAAAAATTGCAAATACTCCCTCATTGAAATTTAATATTTATAAAAAATAACACATTGTAATAATAAATAGTTGCCTAATTATAAAAAAAAACACCGCTGAGCAGGTAACGGAATGGTTTTTATAATTTTTTTTTTCACTCCAAAATTGGTTTTTAACGCACCGATGGAAATTACATTTTTGTTGTCAAAATGCACTTTTCAATTTTAATATCGAATTCACAAAATAAAAGTTAATATTTTAAGCTTAATTTTATAGAATCTTGTATTAAACGATACGCTTATTTCTGTGTTTATCACTAAACTTAATTACAATATTTGATTGAATAAAAAAACGGACGGTAATGACGACTAAAATGACAAAAATCGAGGGACAGCCTTTACAGTTTTTACAATATTATTTATTTAGCTTGAAAAATGTGCATAAATTAAACTTGTTTTCATCTAAAGTTTAAAAATTTGATACGTTAAGCATTTTTTAGGTTACTATCTTAAAAAAGAAGAAAATCAGTATATCCTTCTGCAAAGTGATGTACGGTAATGACATTTGAGATGTTCTTATATTAAATTAAGTAACTAGGAACAGAAATAAAAAAAAAAGGAACTGACAATTTTGTAGAAGATGACAATTAATATTTATTAAATAACAAAAAAAATCATTAAGAGTTTCTAATTTAATGTTATATTACTGGGACTTCAAGTTTGCCTTCAATTTGACAATTACCCTTATGGAGCATTAGTCCAATCATCAGGGAGTTTTCTCGGGAAATAACTCTGAAATGCGATTTTTTTTTGCTTAAAGCCTTTATTTGAAGATGTAGAATAAGACCCAAAGTTTTCTAGAACGATTTCCAGTCGGAACCCCGATAAATTTTTTGACAAATGTGTAAAAAATCACATCTGCGTGAATTGACTGTTCCCATCGCATAATAGCTTAAAAGTAGTTATTACAGAATTCACACTAAATCAAATTCTACGTAAAACTGAAAAAGAAAGAATGCCCTAGCCCTAATAATTTCTTAGATAGAGCCCACGATTTTTTTCGATTTTGTGCCCAAAAATCGTACTTTACAAATTTCTTGCTATACCGTCTTTGCTGTTGATCTGACGTGTAAATGACCCACAAAAGAGTCAAAGTAGAGTCGATTTCCTGTAATCCTAAAAAAATCAATGTCCTAACCCTAATAGGGCGCGAGTTAGGATCTCTCAAAGTAGACCATTTTTACCCTATTTTTTATGGGTTGCAGTTTTTTAAAAATAGCTGGTTTTCAGAGCTCCTTACGTAAAAACTAAACTAACTAAACATAACTAAAGCGATATTAGATAAAATTCTGCGAAAAGCAAAAAAAAGGAATTCTTTATCTCCAGTAGTTTATAAAATATGATCATTTCAAAAACTCTACTTTTTCCAAGAAACCAAGCCTTTTGAAAAATTGCCAAAAAATCATGTTCTTTGAACGGCTATATTTTATAAACTATTGAAGATAAAAAATTATTATTTTTTTTTGTTTTACGCAGAATTTTATCTATTATCGTTTTAGTTATGTGTAATTTTTACGTAAAACACTCTGAAAATCAGCTATTTTTCAAAAACTGTAACCCATTAAAAATAGGGTAAAAATAGTCTACTTTGAGAGGTTCTAACTCGCGACCTATTAGGGTTAGGACATTGCTTTTTTTAAGTTTACAGGAAATCGAATATACTTTGACTCGTCTGTGGGCCAGGTCAACAGGAAAGACGATACAACAAGAAATTTAAAAGTACGATTTTTGGGCACAAAATCGAAGAAAATCGGAGTTGTTGGCTATTAGAGCTATTCTTTTTTTTTCCTCTCTTTTATGCAGAATTTTTTTTGCACATTTTTTAACAAATTTATCCAGGTTCTAGTCGGAAATCGTTCTAGAAAACTTAGGATCTTATTCTGTATACCCAAATAAAGGCTTTAAGTAAAAAAATCGCATTTCAGAGTTATTTCCAAAAAAAACCCTATTTGTTCGCCGTGATGACTGGACTACATTATTTCTCAAATGTCCCAACCCGTAAATGGGATATTTCAAATCGGGCTCAAATTAGGCTAAGTGTTGTCCTAATGGACGGTAATTTTACCAAAAAATATTTTCCTGTTTTGTCGAAAAGTAGCCGAGTTAGAGGTGCGGTGAAATTTTGAAGTTTTTGGTAGATACTCTCTGCTGCGAGAATATTTACTCCTTTCATAAACAATTTTTAAAAAATTAGCCTGGAAATTTTCGATAGATTTTTTCCTGACCTTTCGATTGATCATAAGCATTTTTTGAAAATTTCAAAATTTGACCTTGATTTATCCAAATCAAAAATAAAATATACTTTTTTTGAAGATCGGAACTTTTGATTTTTTAAAAAATATTCTAGAAAGAAAGCTGAAACTTTTATTAATGAAATCCTTGAAAAGCAAAAAGGACTTTTTTTCGAGAAACTGAATTTCGAGTAACCTGATGTTTTCAAAAAAATTTTCCTATGAGCGTAAAAATTACGGTAAATTTTTTGCAGGTATAATTTTTAATAATAAACAATAATATAATAATAGATATAAAAAAAAATTTTTTGTAGATCTTAGAATTTTTTAAAAATTGAAAAACTGAAAATTTTTTGAATTGGGTTAATTCCTTATTTTTAATGTGCAATTCACATGTAATATGCATAATATAATAAATAAAAATGTTTTTTGTACATTCAAACGTGCAGTTAACCAAATTCAAAAAATTTATTTTTTTCTAACTTTTAAAAAATTCTAAAATTAACATAAATTTTTTTTTGAATATCTATTTTAATATTATTGTTTTTTATTAAAAACTGTAACTGCTAAAAATTTTCCGTAATTTTTGCACCCATAGGACAATTTTTTTTGAAAAGATCAGGTTACTGAAAATTCAGTTTTTTTTGCAAAAAAAGAAGTTCTTTTTGTTTTTCAAGGATTTTATTGTAAAAAACCTCAGCTTTCTTCCTAAAATATTTTTAAAAAAATTAAAAGTGCCCATCTTCAAAAAAAGTCGATTTTATTTTTGATTTTGAATATCTATTTTTATATTATTGTTTGTTATCAAAAACTGTAATTGCAAAAATTTTACCGTAATTTTTGCACCCATAGGAAAATTTTTTTGAAAAGACCAGGTTACTCAAAATTCAGTTTATTTTACAAAAAAAAAGTTCTTTTTGTTTTTCAAGGATTTTATTGTAAAAAACCTCAGGTTTCTTTCTAAAATATTTTTTTTTTAAATCGAAAGTGCCCATCTTCAAAAAAAGTCGATTTTATTTTTTATTTTGATAAATCAGTGGAAAGCTCATGAAAGAATCTATCGAAAACGCCCAGGCTAAATTTTTAAAAATTATTTATGAACGGAACAAATATTCTCGCAGCAGAGAGCATCCAATTATCAAGCAAAAACTTTTCAAAATTTCGCCCCCTCTATCTCGGCTACTTTTCGACAAAACAGGAAAATATTTTTTGGTAAAATTACCATCCTGTAGAACAATACTTAGCCTAAGTTTGAGCGCGATCTGACATATCCCATTTTCGGATTGGGGCATTTGAGAAATAATGACCCTTATGTATTCTTTGACATGTTAAAATGTTGAAGAATCTCCGTACTGGAACATAGGAGTTTATGGAAGTATGAAAATGACAACTCGGTAAAGACCAAAAATAAAATTGATTTACAGACTATAAAACATATAATTCGAACAAAATTGTAAAAGTGTGTCAACAGTATGTGCAATGCTTCACTGTTAGAAATGATCTTAAATTGAATATACACATAATTAATATGCGTGTGTGTCTTAGATTCCAATGTCCGTACTGCGTATTTGCATCATATATCGTATAATAATTTAGATATACTGCATTTAAATACTGTATGATAATACAGATTTTTCTAACAGTTTTCCGAAAGTTGCAAACATACAAAAAAAATTATTTTCTGAAGGAAAAACGAAAATGTTCTTTACCGAGTTGTCATTCTTATGTCTTCAATTACACATTTATGGGATAAAAACTCGATTATCACTCAAAAATCATAAAGAAAAGAGTTGTTTCATTTAAAAAAGTTTGTTTTATTTGGATAGGTACATTTAATTGATTACACTGTAGTTCTCCTATTTTCCATATTTTTTGAAACACTATTCTTGAAAAATTGTTTCAGCTACTCTAATAATGTAAAAATAATAATTAGCCCAACAAGAGAAGTGAGAAAATTAATTAGAACAAACTGTACCAAGAAATAGAATCGATGAGTTATATTTCTATATACTTCCCTGAACGCATTGCTCCATTGATAATGTTTCGAGTTACGCCACCGCCTATTATAATTGTATTACAGAAAAAAAGTTCAAACTAACAAAGGGAGCGATGACATTAACACTGGAATTTGATTACGTGAGAATGATAGCGAATTGCGACTGTATAATTCCCTCATGAGTCACAAATCGATTCTAGAATTATTCTTTATTCTTATACCTCTCACCGTCAATGTCTCTTTGTTTTATCAAAGTCGTGATCCACGTTTTTTCCAAATGTCTCGCTGCACGCGCAATTGTCAAGGAGGGGATCCAGTAGAACTTTATGAAACAAAGTTAACTTTGTACTGAAAGGTTACATTATTGCAATTATTAATGTTCTGCTGCACATTGAGAAAAATAGATAGTGCACTGAAAAAACAGTTTGTTTAATCCAAACAAAAGAACAAATAATCGATTAGGGGTTATTCGTCTTTAAAGTATATTTCTGCTCTGAAATTGCTTGCTTTCATCGTTAGGATGATGCCTGGCCATTAAAATTTAAGATTGGATGTTATTAATTAATGCTATAAACAAATTATATAAACAAATGTACATCGCAGATATTTATAGTCAGAAAAAAAATTGTTTTTTCTTCTAGTCTTGTGAGGATTATATTACCAATGATGTTTTCTAAAAAAATTTTGATACACACCAATATTTGTTTATTTTATAAAAAAATTATATAAACAAGTTCACACTTTAGGCGTTTTTAAGCGAAAAAAAATCGTTTTTTTCTGATCTTGTTAAAATTTTATTGCCTATGATGTTTTGTAGAAAAATTTTGCTATGCATCACTAATCGTTTATTTTATAAACAAATGTGCATTGCAGACATTTTTAGGCGGAAAGAAATCGTTTTTTCTTTTATTATTTTTAAAATTATATTGACAATGTTTGTTTCAAATTACCTCATCAAGAATGAATGAAAAACAAGGGACTTATAAAAATGCAAGAATACCGCTATTGCTCTATTATCTCAACATAAATACGATGAAGAGCGCTTTCTTTTTGTTCAAAGATGCCTAAAATTTACATTTGTTCACATAATTTGATTATGAAATAAACAAATAGTGAAAAATGGCAAAATGTTTTCTGGAAACATCATTGGAAATATAATTTCAACAACACTAGAAAGAAACGATTTCTTTTTGCCTGAAAACGCCTAAAATGTGCATTTGTGCACATAATTTGTTTACAAAATGAACAAATAGTGATGAATAAGAAAATTTCATCAAAACATATAATTAGAAATATAATTTAAAAAATAATAAAAGAATGAACAATTTTTTGTTGCCTATAAATGTCTGCGAAGTACATTTATTTATATAATTTGTTTATAAAATAAACAATTAGTGATGCATAGCAAAATTTTTCCAGAAAACATCATTGGCAATATAATTTCAACAAGATTAGAAGAAAAATTGATTTCCTTTCGCTTAAAAACGCCTAAAATGTGCATTTTTTATATAATTTGTTTATAAAATAAATAGATATTGATGAATGGAAAATTTTTTTCAGAAAACATCTTTGGTAATATAATTACAACAAGACTAGAAGAGAACACGATTTCTTTCTGCCTATAAATGTCTGCGATGTACATTTGTTTATAGAATTAATTAATAAATCTTAAATTTTAATGGCCAGATATCATCTTAACGATGAAAGCAAGCAATTTCAGAGCAGAAAACGAATAATGCCTAATGTCGATTATTTGTTAATACGATTTGTTTATAACAATTAACTTTACAAGTTAACCATTTTTTTTCCTTTCTTATACCTCTGTGCATTGAATCTAAGCCACGGTAAGTATAAGAAAAATTTTTTCTAGGAGATAAAAAATGAAAATAAAAAAATCGACATTTATTTCGCTATTTATATTAACATAAAAATTAAATAAACAAAAAATCAAAAATCTACTCTCATCAATCTCTGAAAAATTTTGTCTTGAATTTTTCAACAAAAATAATCTAAAATCGGTGCATAATTGGGTTCTGAATGTCATTTTGAACCTCGTTTTTTGATTTCACACTGTGCGCTGGTGGTACGGCGTGGTTTAATTTCTGTGACTAAAACATTCAATGATATCATGTGACAAGAAAAAATATCTTATAATGTACACATCTACGTTTCTTATAATTTAAATATTCTACGTTTCACATTGTTTTTTGAAGTTTTTGTCAATTTTAGAATAAAATTAGAATTTCAACGAAGAACTGTTATCTGTAAATTAAAATACAATAGCGTAAAATGTTTTTAACATGTTATATAAAACGTTCCTTTTCAGATCCTGGGCCCAAAATAGTCCTTACTGACCCTCTTATTCCTTTATTTTTGAATCGAAATTATTATTTTCTCAAATCAAACAAAATCGGTAGTTATTTAAAAAAATGTTTAATTGAAACAAAACACTTATATAATATAAACTAAAATTTGTTCAGTGTAAACAATGAATTTACTAAATTTAAATAAAAAGTTTACTTTATTTGAACAAAAACTTGTTTAATATAAACAAGGACTTTATTGAATTCAAACAAAAAGTTTGCTTCACATTGGAACAAAATATTCTTTTAAATCAAACCAATAATGACAGACAAAGAATTTGTTTGCATCAAACATACATTTGTTTGACCGTATATCAAACATAAAATTTGTTTGATTCAAACAAAATTTGTTTGAATCAAACAAATATTGTTCTCAGTGTGAAAAGGAGTTAATATCTGGATATTGAACTATGGGACAGCTATCTAAGATATTAGGGTGTAATATCTTAGATAGCTGTCCCATAGTTTAATATCCAGATATTAACTCCCCCCCTCCCTTTCACTATCTATTTTTCTCAGTGCGCAATTATATACAGCACACCATTTTACCCTTTACCAAGCCCTTTACATTTCACATACAATGTATAATAAACTAATATAACTTATATATTTATTTAATAATTTGATTCCAAACATGTGCTGCTTCTTTTAAAAAATAGTAGTTCGAACCTTGCTCTACTTTTCTCCATAGATGCTAATTTTTTCACTTTAAAAATAAATCCATTTGTTAATTTCGTTTCAATTAAGCCAGCATCTATTGCGTTAATTCTTCTCCGATGTTGGAGACCTTTTTTGTTCGCAGACGTTTTTGGAGGACACTGCGCAACCTGCGAAGTGAAGTGACGGTCATTATGGAAGGCCAACTTACACACCTGACCTCGCACTTCGGCAAGTGCCGCCACTTTTTTTCATCTTCAGATCTCCCAGGTTTTCCCCCCTTTAATCACCTCACCCCGTTTTATTCTCATCTCCCATCGACCCTTTCTGCTCTTCAAAGTTGCGCCAATGCAATCGGCAATGCAATGTAATGCAACACAACTGCCTGCAGCAGAAATATACAGTGTCAGCGCCAGAATGGCGCAACAACCTCTTAGGTCTCTTAGGAAATAACGTGTTATTCGCTCTCGTCCATTTTGCGCTTGCTCCATCTGCGAATTTATTGCTTTCTGACCAGCGGAAGTGTGTATTGTGTACTCAAATTCTTGAGGAACCTTGAAACATGCTTTTGAATAAATTAGACCCTTATTTGGCAAGAAACGACCGGTCTTTTTGGAGGACCAGGTCCAGAAACATTGATTATCCCTTTGAGTCAATTAATAGTAATTATGTTTCTTTATATGTGTATTGATCAACAATAGACAATATTATTACCCTTTTGTACAATTTTCCTTAATTAACACATTATCTCGTAAACATTCGATAATTGCAAATATGTACTTTGGATCTTTGGAACATTGTTGTGCATTTATGACATCTACCCTATTTGCAATTGGATAGTATCTTGCATCATTATTTCATCCTCGAACCCAATTTCATTGAGAATCTTGGTAACTCGAACCCGCTCAGGACTTCACATATATGTGTAGTATACTTATATGTGAAGAGGTAAAGACGTTCTTTTATCACGCAGTGCTCTCGATCAAACATATTGCGACACAATATTTTATTATATCAGCGTGGTAGCGATAGTGTATTTACTTCACTTATTTAGGTTTTTCGATCTCATTAGGGAAGAAGCAAAGTTAATACTGATATCAGTCTATATAACTTCTTACTATCCGTCCATAAAATATAGAGCCCTAAATATTTGCAGAATATCTCATCCGGAAAAAATGTGAAAAATATGAGACAAAGCACATTCAAAAGAGCAAGATGTCCTCTGTTCTGTGAATGTTTGATAACATTTTTCAGTGAATTAGGAAGTTTTTTATGATCAGAGAAAGGTGAAAAAGTACCCAAATTTCAGGGTCTTTTGAAAATGGTCAATTGGTCATCTTTGAGAAGTCACTGCTCTAACAAAATGAATGTGAAAAATATGTGAAATTTTTTTGTGTTTTCCTGAACCTTTGTGTGTTCAAAAGTGAGAACCAAAGTCAGAAATTTGCATTTGTTAACATTAAAATTTTAAAAGTTTAGGAAGACGTCATTTCCGAAACTAACCAACTTACGGAGTTCATTCTTGAAGCAAATTATACATTATTTATTATTAAGAGCAATGTATGCAATATCAAGTAGAAGAAAGTGGTATTTTAGTGTTTAAAAAATTATTTTTTGTTGGCTAAAATACAAAGGACAATTCAATTGTGGAAAGAATGACCTGCCCAGCATGAAGCCTTTTGACACTGATCCTTTTTTGTCACCTTCAGTAGTCAAGGATATTACGGTCAAAAAGTCTCCTGCTGTGCAAGTCATTCTATCCACAATTGAACTGACCTTTGTATTTTAACGAACAGAAAATAATTTTTTAAACATTAAAACACCGCTGTTTTCTAGTTGATATTTCATACATTGCTCTTGTTAATAATAGTACATTTCGATACGTGTGTGAGAGGTGATTATTTAGCGCACGAGACGTTTTTCGCACGAGCGAAGCGAG
>JBAGKK010090115.1:0-26469 GCA_037177015.1 Euceroptres primus
TCCCCCTAATATAGCTAATCAAACAGTTATCTAACCTAAAAGTGAAATATTATACTTTATAATGCCTTAAATTTTTTCTTTTTTTCTCTCGACAGTATATTAAATTAGTTTATTTTATTCTTGCATCAACCAAATTAATATGTTGTCAAACGAATAGAACCTATTTTTCGTCACTAATGACCTAGATGTAGATGCGACGCTAAGTAAATACAATAAAAAAAATTCTTCAATCTCAAGAGAATTTTACATCTGAAAAAGATTCTTAAACAGATTCTGGAAGTGTATAAAAGATTCTATAATATTATAGAAAAATCCAGAAGATTCTGGAGGATTCTAGGAAATTTTGAAACAATCTAAAATATTTTGAGGAATTCAAGAAGATTTTAGAATATTTTTGTAGACTATAGAAGATTTTAGGAGAGTCTAGAAAAAGTCTGAATATCTCTGCAAGAGTCTAGAAGAATCTGAGAAAGATCTTCGACAATTCCAGAGGATTTTTGGAAGGTCTGGATGATTTTTGGAAAGTCAAGATAATTTGGTGGTTCTTTTTATAAATTCCGGAGGATTCTACAAGATTCTGGCTGAATGTGGAAGTGTTTAGAAAACTATAAAATTCTAGAAAATCCAGAAGATTCTGGAAGAATCTGGAGAACTTTTCGGCGATTCTAGAAGACTGTATGGAAGTATCTGTGAAAGTATAAAATATTTTAGAAGTTTGTTAAAAAGTCCAGAAGCTTTTGTGAAGAACCCTAGAAAATTTTACAGAATCCCAAAAATTCGACAAGATTCTGTAAGGTTCTAGAAAATTCCGGATTATTCTATTAGATTCTGAATGATTTTAACAGAATAAATCTTTGTAGTGAAATAAGTCTTTGATGCCTAACTTTAATATTTCTTTGAATTGTAGAACATTTCAAAGATGAAAAGATGACTTTTTGGTTTATTTTGGGAAAATCGTGTTTTGACTTGGGGGTTTTGAAATAAAAAGTTTTTCTATTTTATTTTGTCTGGAATATTTTTCACCTAAAAATTGTTATCAATTTATAGAAAGGAATAATTACTTTAACTTGTGAACAGAGGAAAGGTTTCCATTACATTGATTCTTTTCTCTCTAAATCTGAATCAGTCAAAATCTACACTTATTTTCATTCAGTGACACATTTCTAGATAATTCTTCAATGAATTTTTGACTAAATTTCAGTGAATTTTTGACTGATAGTGTATAAAAGGTTCTATAATATTATAGAAGTGTCCAGAAGATTCTCGAGGATTCTAGAAAATTCTGAAACAGTCTAGAATATTTTGGGAAACTGAAAACAATTTTTGGGCATTTTTGTAGATTCTAGAAGATTTTGGAAGAGTCTAAAAACGTCTCTGCAAGAGTCTAAAAGAATTTAAGAAAAATCTTAGAAAATTTTAGAAGGTTTTTGAGAAGTATAGATATTTTTTTAAAAGTCTAGATGATTTGGAGGTTCTTTTAATAGATTCCGGAGGATTGTACAAGACTCTGGCTGAATGTAGAAGTCTTTAGAAAACTATAAAATTCTAGAAAATCTAGAAGACTGGAAGGATCCGGAAATTTTTTGGCGATTCTATAAGACTTTATGGAAGTATCTGTAAAAGTATAAAATTTTCTAGAAGTTTATTAAAAATTCCAGAAGCTTTTGTGAAGAACCCTAGAAAATTCTACAGAATCCCAAAAATTCAACAAGATTCTGTAAGGTATTAGAAAATTTCGGATTATTCTATTAGATTCTGAATGATTTTAACAGAATAAATCTTTGAAGTGAAATAAATCTTTGCCAAACGTTTATATTTCTTTGAAATGTAGAATATTTCAAAGTTGAAAAGATGACTTTTTGGTTTATTTTGGAAAATGTGTTTTTCCCAAAATGGGTTTTCAAAGAGAAAGTTTTTGTTTTACTCTGGCTCGAATATGTTTTCCATTAAAATTGTTATCACTTTAACTTCCGAAGAGAAGAAAGGTTTCCATTAAATTGATTTTTTTCTGACTTAAAAATTTTTAACACGATGAAGAAAATTTTTTGCTTGAACTATTTCCAATTGGAACAAGTTTTTCTCGTAACTTTCGAAGTACCAAAGTATCCAAGTTGAACGCTTGGATCTTGGATACTGACAAATTGGAAAGTTAACGAACCTAGGATTTTCAAACTTTATCCTTCCGCATTTAAAGTAATTACTGATCTTTATTAAAAAATTTGTTTGCATTCAAATGTAAAAGTATATTATTATTAAAAACTTTTTACTTAAAAGTGTTGACTTTAATAATGGTTTACAATTAATTAAAAGCTAAAATTAAAGACACAGAAAAGAGTATACTTGTATAATTATTGATGAACATTGAAACAATTATCAATAAAATAAAACCACTAGGATCCTTGCCTTCATCGAAAGCCGACAAGTTATAAACTAATAGTAACGATTCTTGTAAAAACTCGATAAATAAAGGAAACTTGCGGTATATAAACTTTTAGGCGACATGGTACCTACATACACTTCAGGTCACTAATATCGGTATTCGATAAGAAGAAAGTCTCGCAGCTGCACTATACCCTTTTTCATCGTTACGCAAAAAACCGATAAGCCGGTAAAAGTTTGAACGTAAATTTCCGCAGATTAAATCGAGCGCATCTCTCGTTATGCGTTTTGGTCGATAGACGTTTATATTCTCCAGAAATAGCGGTATTGAAAATCGTGCAAAAAAAGGAAGAATAAAAATGGGTTAATTGTGAGTTTGGGTTCAATTTTCGTTATTCTAAATACTTAGTTAATTTAAATTCAGATGATCCACGCTCATTTGATTTATTTCATAATTTAATTTATTTAGTCGAAGCTTATCACAGTTTCTCCTACTCTCTGAATATAATATGAAAATGAGAATCAAAAGGAAAAGAATCTAAAAAATGTACCGATTTCACTTTGGAATGTTATTCTAACTTTAGGGATTACAGTCTCTATTTTTCTAAAAATAGGTCAATAAGGGACTTTTTTTGCGAAAATTGGAGAAGTTTAGAGGAAAATATAATTAATAGACTAAAATTATAATACATAAATTATTCTAGAAGGCTCTGAAAAAATGGGAAGAAAAAAAATGAAGAATATTTTACAAGAAAGCTCCCAATTTTGGGGGTTTGTTGTAAATTTTGGAGGATTTTAAAAGACTCTGGACTATTCTAGAAGATTTTAGAAGATTCTACAAGGTTATGGAAGACTTCAGAAGTTTCTGAAATATTCTGGAAAATTCTGGAACAGTGAAGAATATTTTAGAGCATTTTAAGAGATTCTTGGGAATTTCGGAATATTCTACAGAGCCCTAGAAAATTCTGAAGGACGCTAGAGAATTCTGAGAGATTCTAGATTATTCTGTAATGATCTCGAATATTTTACAGAATTTTAACAGATTTTGGACTGAATTTTTTAAGAACGTAGATTATTTTAGAAGACCCTGAAAAAGTCTGGATATCTCTGGAAGAATATAGAAGATTTTGGGGTCTTTTTGTAAATTTTTGACGATTTTAAAAGACTCTGGACCGTTCTAGAAGAGTCTGAAAGATTTAAAAAGTTATGGCACACTTCAAAAAATTCTGGAACATTCTAGAAAATTCTGGAACAGTGAAGAATATGTCAGAACATTTTAGAAGATTTTGAGGAATTTTTGAAGATTCTGAAAAATTTTAGAAAATTGTGAAAAACATTAGAAAATTCTGGAATATTCTAGAACATTTTAGAATAATATGAAAGAGCTTGGAAGTTTCTATAGCAGTCTAGAATATTTTAACGAATTTTAACAGATTTTGGGGTCAATTTTGTAAAATTCTAAATTATTTTTAAAGATCCTGAAAAAGTCTGGAAATCTCGGAGAGTGTAGAAGATTTTCTAGGCTTTCTGTAAATTTTGGTGGATTTTAAATAATCTGAAAGATTCTGGATTATTCTAGAAGAATTAAAAACATTCTACAAGAATTCATTCTTAAAACATTCTGAATGAATTCAGAAGATTCTCGAGGATTTTAAAAGATTCTAGAACAGTCTAGAACATTTTAGGGTAATTCAGAAGATTTTTGGGATTTTATCTTCAAATTCTAGAGGATTTTAAAAGATTCTTAAAGAGTTTTAAAAGAATCTTGCATCTTAAAAAGATTCTTAAAGAGATTCTGGAAGTCTATAAAAGATTATAATATTATCGAAGAGTCCAGAAGATTCTCTAGGGTTCTAGAAAATTCTGAAACGGAAACTGAAAAAGATTTTTGGGCATTTTTGTAGATTCTAGAAGATGTTAGAAGAGCCTAGAAAAAGTCTGAATATCTCTGCAAGACTCTACAAAAATCTAAGAAAGATCTTCGAAAATTCTAGAAGATTTTTGAAAAGCCTAGATGATTTTGAAAAGTCTTGATAATTTGGAGGTTTTTTTTTTTAGATTCTGGAGGATTCTACAAGACTCTGGATGAATGTGGACATCTTTGAAAAACTATAAAATTTTCTAAAAAATGTAGAAGATTCTGAAATAAGCTGGTGAATTTTTGGAGATTCTAGAAGACTTTATGGAAGCATTTGTGAAAGTATAAAATAATAAAGACGCTAAAAATTATTTTTGAAGTAACCATAAATATGAAAATTTCCTTGTGTGACGACACTCGAGACATGTAAATCAGCATTTTCACATTGAACAAATTTTAATTTTTTAATTTAGCCGTTACCGTCGACCATAACGATTTATAATTTTTTGCTATAAGTTAGCCATGAAGTATTTGATCGTTGAGTACAATCACAAAAAGCTGAAGAACAACCCTGAGAAGGTATTTATAAACTTTTCCAAAAATTTTGATTATATTTCAAGGAGTATCATGAGTGTCACCCTAGAAAAAAACGATTGAATGCGAACTTCTTTGAAATGTGTATTTGAAATTGGCAGATTCACAAGGTAAATTTTAAATCGGTTTGCGACTATTTCAATCGGTCAGATCGGAATCACGTTTTGAATCTGTTAATCTAGATTAGCAGCATATTTGGAGGCTACTCTCTAAATCTGAATTTATCAAATTTTACTAATTCATCAGTGACTGAATTCTAGCTATGGCAATTAGTAGAATTCTACTGACAATTAGTGTAAAATTACTAAAATTTCAGTAGATTTATACTGGCGAATCAGTGAAAATCTACTGAAATTTTAGTAATTTTACACTAATTGTCAGTAGAATTCTACTAATTGCCATAGCTAGAATTCAGTTACTGATGAATTAGTAAAATTTGACTAATTCCGATTTAGAGAATAGATTGTCATATTTCACACAAAATTTTTAATTTGTGATCTGTTGAAACCTTGTAAACTATTTATATGCAAAAGTTTCAGATTTTGTTTGCTTGTTCAGTTCTAGAAAATGTGAATTTTCGGGAATTTTCGGCAATCGGCGTTTTACGATTCATTTCAAATACGCATTTCATAAGACCTTAAATACGATTTAAACGCTCTCAATCGGTTTCTGTTTCCTGAGTACGGTCGTTTTTAAATTTTGTACGCATACAATTTTTTTTAAAATTATGATTCCTCTCATAAGAAAATGCGCACTATGGTTTAGATTGGCCCTTACCCTCTATTATAATAGAGGGTAAGGGCCAAATAATAATTATTATTTGAATTTTGAGTTTCAATAAGTTTCTATCGCGTGCGAGCTGGCTTATTTACAAAAAGTCTGCAAATATAAGCGTTACGGTCGAAATGTCAAAATTCGAGAGACATGCTTTTGAAGCCTGTAACTTGGTTCGTATTAAACAAAATGCAGATTCTCATGAATAAACATGATTCTGCTTTAATTAAATTGAAATAGATATTTTGTTTTATAGCCTTATCTTATTTCGTCGTATAGAGTTTAAGCATAAAAAGCATATGAAAATGTGAATAGAGACAAGCTGACTTCATTAAAAATCAAACATTCAAACTTCAATTACTTTTGATCTAGAGAATAAATCTATTGAAAACCATTTGTGTAATATAGTTTACACTATAATACATATTTTGAAATAAAAATTAATTTGATATTTATTAAAATTACCTAGATATCTTTGAGGGACACAATAGTGAAAGTTTCCTGAAATGTGCCCATATATAAATAACACAGGCACGCAAAAAAAAGTGTGCGAAGACAAAAACGCGACCTATATAGCATTGTAGTGTTGATCTAGTATAGTCACAATCTGCATTGATTGGAATTTTCTGCTTACCACACTGAGAGAAATGGTACCTAGTCAGGGTGACTAAAAAGTCAAGTTCGTCATTTAAAGTATTGGAAACTCCATTGCCTAGTTTCTGCGTCCAGATTTCTGGTTACAGTGACTATACACAAAGTTACAGTACCCATTCTGGAGCTTCTGGTAACAGTAACTAGGTTCTCTAGTAAAAAAAAAGTCTTTGACTTCATGAATAACGTTCGAGCAAGTCGAGAACCTGGTCAGAGGAATTATAAGACTCTAGTCGCTGCAATTAGGAACTGAAACTCAGATTGACTAGAAGTACCACAAGATTCTGGTTTGTATGAAATACAATTAAAATTTGTATTTATTTTGTTTCGACATTTAGTTACACCATTTTTGAATTCAACATCATAAAATTTATATATCATTTATTCAGTGGATTATGTGAAAATTCCTTGAATTAAAAAACTTTCTGATGGAGAAAAATTAATTGTATTATTTTTATGATTTTTAAAATTATTTAAATCGTAAAAGTGTGTAAACCTAAAAATTTTAAAATGTATTTGCGAGGCATAATTTTTGTTGATAAAATTGTTTAATAAGAAAGAAAGAAAGAAAGAAGAAGAAAGAAAGAAAGAAAGAAAGAAGAAATAAACACAGATTCTACCAGATTACCTAGTTGCAACAACTAGTTTTTCATGTTGCTGCGGCTATATTCAAATCCACATTGTTAGCTACAAAAAAAAGTCCAGGACAATTTCAACTACGCTGACTCAAGTTGCCCTGACCTATTTTTTCTCTGAGTGCAGTTTTTTTTATTCGAATTTGAATTTTTAGTTTAGGTGAAATTATCCCAAGTAGACCACCATAAATCGAAAGTCGTTTTTTTTCGCTGTAAAATGAATTTTTTAAAAGCCCTTATGTTCGAAAATATTTTCCCAGATTTTGGTCGTAAACAAAATTTTTTTCAAAAGTTATTAACAATGAAAATTTATTGTTACAACATGATCAACATTTTGCTCGTAAACGGCTGAACGGATTTTGATGACTCATACGTTGCAATTTTTGTTTAAAAACGTACATTCCAGAAACTATTTTTCCGAATTTAAAAACATTGAATTTGTTTACAAAAATATCAATTGTTTATAAACAAATTGAACTTTTTTCTTTCAAAAGAAAAATTTTTTTGCACATTATTCTATATTATTTCTGGAGAGAAATGCGAAAAGGAATACTAATTGTAAGTAGTTTCTATTATAATAGAATTATTATAATAGATTCTACGAATTCTACGAATTGCTATTCTACATTTTTTCTGGAGAGAAATGCGAAAAGAAATACCAAGTAGTTCCTATTATAATAGAAACTACTTAGTATTTCTTTTCTATTCTACATTTTTTCTGAAGAGAAATGCGAAAAGAAATACTAAGTAGTTTCTATTATAGAATAACGTGCAAAAAAACTTTCCTTTTGAAAGAAAAAAAGTTCAATTTGTTTATAAAAAATTGATATTTTTTAAACAAATTCAATGTTTTTATATTCGGAAGAAACATTTCTGGAATGTATGTTTTGAAACAAAAATTTCAACGCAAGAACCATCAAAATCCGTTTAGCCGTTAACGAGAAAAATGTTGATCATGTTGTAACATTAAATTTTCAATGTTAATAACTTTTGCAACAAAATTTTGTTTGTGTCAAAAACCTGGGGAAATCTTTTCGAACATAAGTGCTATTAAAAATTCATTTTACAACGAAAAAAAACGACTTTCGATTTATAGTGGCCTACTTGGGATAATTTCACCTTAACTAAAAATTCAAACTCAAATAAAAAAAACTGGTAAGCAAAAAATTTCAATCAATGCAGATTTTGACTATGCTAGATCAATACTACAATGTTATATAGGTCGCTTTTTTGGTTCTTTGTATTTCTTTTTTGTGCCTGTGTAATAAATAAATTAATAGCGAAAGTTTTATGAAAATTTTGAAACAATTTTTGTTTTTGATTTTCGCACATCAGTTTAACTGATCAATCAAAGCCACCTTATTGATTAATGCGACCACCAAAGTGACAAAAACATGCTGAAATGTAACTCCAGTCCATTTCATCCCTGAATTGTAATATTTCGAATTCCGATCGCACTCTCTGTCCACAAGAAGTTGCAGGCACTTTGAGTAGTACCAAGGGATTGCTCCAGGCTGTTCGAAACTTGGCCAACTTTGTCTGACTTGGCCGTTATTTAAATGCGATCTTGCGAAGAATCAAAGTGCTGCTGGCTACGTGTGCTCGTGTGTAACCAGATTCGACTGAAATGTGAAATCCGACCAGTAGAGGTTCTCCAAGAGTTTCCAACTTTGAGGGGGGGGGGGGTGATATAGGGAGAGAAGGTTAGAAGGTGAGGTAAAGGGAGTTCTCTAGTAAAGAAGGCAGAAGGTTGAGAAGCACTCGCCGTTAACTCGAGATTGGGAAGTTACCCGATCGTGTGATTGCGTTTTGGGAAGCTGAGTTTCGAGATGGATAGACGAAATCGAGTTCCATCAGTAGTCTTCTTACCTCCTAACATCCCTTGGTCTAGTCTCTACTCTTATGATGATAACTAAATTAGCAATCATTTAGAAAAACAGAAATTAAATTGTAAAATAAAAATAAATTGAAGCAAATGAATGACAATGACAAGACATTTCGAATTTGGAGCAACTGCCAGTAGTTTTTTCCAACTTGACATCCTTCATCCTTATCCCATCACAGAAAATTTATGGGTAACATTTTAGTCTGCAGCAAAATAATGAAAAAGAGAAAAACGAAAGGCTGTAACAATGGAATAAATTATTCACTTCAGATCAAAATAATATTACTACAGATTTTTAAAAAATGTCCCAAAATTTACTGTGATATCAGAAAAAAATTCAGAATCAACACTTTTAAAAATGTCCTACTTTAAGCTAAAAATGGTCTTAGGCATGTTATATGAACCCAAATATCGACTGAATTTAAGCTGCAATAGCTTAAGAGAAAGACAGACTGATGCATCGTATACAGAGAGAAGGACGTCAAATTTTACGAGTAACAAATTTAAGACTTTGTTTTATTATACTATGAAGATAATCACAAAAATTATCTCTAGAAGAGTTGAATTCAAAGAGGACATTTAAATAAATCGAGTCAAAAAAGAGAACTCAAAAAAAGTTCTGGCGATCCCTTACAAGAAATCCTGGTTGTTTTAAACAGAATTCTGATTAAAACAATCTAAATTTCCAGTTAAAACACAAATTTAACAGATAATTCTGGTTTAAATAACTATGATTCTAGTTAAAATAACTTAATTCTGGTTAAAATAATCAGACTTTCTTGTGAGGGCATATTTAACTTGATATTCTAGTTAATTTTAACCAGAATTTTCTTGAGTGAGCCAACTAACTAAATAATTCGCTAAATCAAGGAATTATTGACATGGAAATACAATCTTTTCCCTAAAATATACAACAAAATTTCAGCGGCATGTGGCTCAAATAACCAATTTTGATTCAGTCACTACTTTCTTAAATTAAAACATTCATTAAAAAAATAAAAAATAAAAAAAGTTCGATACTTTTACGCTGAAGGTAATAAAATTTCCCATCGAACAGCTGAATGCATTATTTAAAAATAGAATCAGGCAGTTTTGATTTTTGTCGTTAAAAGCTTTTTTAAATATGTTGCTGTACTGCTATGAGTTTTAGAGATAAATAACAAATAACAGTGTTTTCATTCACTTCTTATTTAATTTAAATTCAACTTATTTATATTTAATATATTTAATTCAAGCTATATTTACTGTCAACTTTAAAAAATATTGTAAAACATTATAAATTAGAAAAATGAGTATACAAAGATATAATAGAAATGTACGATATGGAAATTTATAAGATGAACTTAAATTTGAGGAGAAAAAAATGTTTAATATACGGTAAATAATCAACAGCTAAACTTTCCGCACTTTTCATTTTTGGAAAATGTTATAGAATATAGATAGAATTTGATATTTACAAACATTCATAGTAAAAATAAAAAAATGGATTCATAAATATCCATTTTTATCAAGAAATTTGTCACCTTTTAAACTTTCATCCATCTGTTAAAAATTAAACATTAAAACTAAATTTCAATGTTAAAAATTTGCATTTTAGACGTTAGATCTGGCATTTAGAGCCTTTTACTTCCAAGCATTCTTTTTTAATCCATTTGGTAATTTAAAAGTTATACAATATTTCTTGTGAATTAAAAATTTTATATTTTTTTGAAAATTATTAGTAGAAGCTTATTTCTTACTATTTTGTCGATAAGAATTTTTTGTAGCAACAGGAACTCACCTGAAACAAATAAAAAAATCTAATTAAAATTTCTGTGCATTTTGATTTTGATATTAGATTTCAAAATACATTCTTTGTGAATCTTCATACTCAACGACTTCCAATGTTTTCATGTACAATTTACAAACGCCAGAAGTTAAAAAATTTTAAGATTGATCATTACAATATTTTTAAAATTATTTTTAAATTATTTCAGACTTTAAATGCTTTCAATCTATGATTAATCTTTTGGTAAAATTTTTTTGTTTATTTTACTCTTTTCATTTTATTTCATAGAACTTGAAACCTAATGCGATAAATAATAGTTCACTTAAATATTCGATTCTACCTGTGAACAAGAAAAGGGATCGATGTTATCAAGGAAATCAATGTACTTTTCTAAAAATACTTTTAATTCTGATCAGATTTAATGAATATTTCATGTTCTTTATCGATGTTAGCAAGAAAACCAATGTACTTTTCTAAAAGGAAACCAATGTACTTTTAATTCTGATCAGATTTAATGAATACTTCATGTTCTATAATCACTTTATATTCAGTAGAAATTAAAATATCATTAATTGTAAAACAGTTGCATTTTTTCTTTCATTATTTTGGTACAAAGTGAGAAAAACTCTTTTCAACGTACCTCTTTAGATACATAGTGCCAATTATTACTTTGAACATTGATCGAATATTATTCACATTTACTCATAAGGAAAATAGAATTTCTCACTACAATTCTTCTCTTCTACAAATCTCGTTAAAAATTTTTACTTTTTATAACTTGCCATATCGTGATAAGAGATTTTATTTTTTTGTGACAAAATTATGAATTAAAAATGACAAAATGCATTATCATGCAAAATGCAAGGGTCTACTTTAGAAAATCCCAAGGAATGATACATTTGCTTCTTAAAAATAGGAACTTCGCGTTTAATCATAAACTGCTCTCTTTTTATTAGGTATTAGTAATCGATACAATTAAGTTAAATTTGGTAGAATAAATTAATGGTGTAAAAAATTAACTGGATGGTTGGAAAACGGCGTTTGATTTTGTCCCATTTGAAGATTAAAATTCTGAAAATGAAATATTTTATATTTAATATTGTATATTAAATATTGTATATTTAACGATATTATAAATAATATCTATTGTGTATAATTACTCTTTTGTATATAATTTTTCCACCTGCACAAAGACAAAAAATCTGTTAAAATAACAGAAGTCATCTGTTAAAATAGGGACAGCAGATTTTTTCTGTTATATTTACAGAAATTTCTCTTAAACTTACGAATTTTATACTAGTTTCTATAAAATCAAAAGAAGTATCTTTCAGGCTAACAGATTTCTAACCTATTTTAAAATACCACAGTAAATCAGGAGGTATCAAAATGATCCCAAAAAATGGATCAGTTCGATTTGCAACGCTTCTATCTAAACACAAATGAATATTTTTCCCATGCACTTTCAATTGTTTTTGATTGTTAAAAAAATTAATCTGCAACGCTTTGATATTCTGAATTTACTGTGACGCTAATCTAACAGATATTTTTGATTTTAAAAGCGTGTAAAATCCATGAGTTCGGCAAAAATTTCTGTAAATTTAACTGCAAAAATCTGCTGGCCTATTTTAACCTTTAGGCCCGCAACCACAATCCGTTGACTAAAAATTCTATTTAAAAAACAGGAATAATCTACGATCATTTTTAAAACGATTTTTGCAATAAATTAAAAATTTTTTTTTATATTCTCGGCTTCCATTGAGTGTAAGATAATTTATAACCCCCTTACGAGATGTGGAATAGTCCACTTTAATCTAATCCACATATTTATTTTTCAGAAGTTTAAGTTAATCACATAAAAATTCTAGAAAATTGAAAAAAGTGAATATGCTATATATGGTACAATGGGCACTAGAGTGATCCAAAAATTCATTGGAAATTTTTTTCGAATTCTCATGCATTTCGCCCCCAAATGTTTTCGAATCCATAAAAAAATAAGTGCGTTCAGAAAATGATATTTAGAGGTTCCGTAAGCCCCATGAAGTTTAACACGTATTTTCCATAAGAAAAAAGACGTTTCTGTAAATTTTATTCAGAATCATTAATATTAAAGTATTTTTTAAAACCGCAAAAAAGTCATAATTAGCGCCAAAAACTCGCAAAACCCAATTTTTCACTTATGGGGTTTTTTGGGGACCCTATAAAACAGAATTATGGGGGTGCTACTTGAAAAGTAATTATTCATTTGTATTCTATAGCTAATTGTGTCTTTTGGGGACCCTATAAAACAGACTTATGGGGGTGCTACTTGGAAAATAATTATTTATTTGTATTCTATAGCTAATTGTGAAGAGAAATGCTGAGTTTCAACTAGATTCACCTAATATTGACGATTCTGAATAAAATTTACAAAAACGTCTTTTTTTCTTATGGGAAATTCGTGTTTTATTTTTTTGTGGATTCGAACAAATTTGGGGGCGATATGCATGAAAATTCGAAAAAAAATTTGGACCACCCTAATGGACACTAAAGGGTTAACAGATGACTTCTGTTAATTTAACAAATTTTTTCCCTCCGTATTAGTTTTACTTTCAAGACAAATACATTTTCTTTCAAAGGGACACAAATTTGACCCAAGCTAACTTTTAAAATAGAAAAACTGTAAAAAAAACAGAGGACTGTGGCATCAAAAAGTTTAACTCTACTCTGCCACTAAAATTTTTGCTGAAATCTTTCTTCTTCTAAACGAAATATCGATTTAATCGAGAGAATACCAAAAGGAAAAACTCTTCTTTCCATGAAAGAAGCATTTTTCTTCCAAGGGACAGAAAACTGATCCAGGTTAACGTGATCTGTTGAAAGATCAGTAAGGGAGCGTCCAGTCGTTGTGTCTACATTGAACCAGTGATACGGAAGGGTATCTCGAGTCAGTCGATTCAATCGATCCTAGTGAATGTTTGTACCAACAGACATATACTGCTGTTTCCCATTCCCCCTATGTGGACATTTACGCTTTACATGGACGTTCCATTGTCGCATTGATCGATGCATCGACCGTCGTTCCTACCCTCATGCCATATTGTTTTCAATGAAGTGAAACGGACTTCAGGACGCTGGATACGTCGAGTCGTGCTGGACAGATTTTTTTTACAAGCGGCGACGAAAAGGCGAAAAACAGAAGTCCAGTGAAAATTGTTTTCGACAATGCGGCCGCTGTGACATCAATTTTCCTAGTTGCTGGAATCGTAATGAGAAAACGGGGAAACGATCGAAATAGAGATGTATGATAGGATTCGCAAAAAAAAATCAGATTCGACCTCGAAGCATTTTTCAAACCCTTCAATATTCAAATTGGTATTTCGGTAAAATTCGAATGTATCTTGTAAACTCAGTTTTTACTGGAACTTTGTTTGGAAAATTGGGTTTTCAATAATTTTCATTGACTTAATAAAACTATTTTTATAAATTCACCTTTATAAGAATCAGATATAATTTCAAAGCGGATGTTATTTACAAATATTCTTCAAGATAATTAAATTCGATACTGGGGAAAGAATCTAGTACTTACTAATAAATGATTAATTCACTGAGGGGAATTCATTAAATCAAATTATTCAAATTGTACCCTCACTAAAACCCGTGTTTTCGAGCAAACATTTCTGAAAGAAAATATACAGTTCTGATTATGTACTATCTGCTTAACGACTTTTCCGTCCCTAGAATATCTACTAGAATAATCGTAGCTATAAAATGTTAATTACGAGTCATTTTCATAAATATCGAATGAAAGAGCTGCCGATTGTAACGTCAATTTCCGTCGAGGGGAGATAATAATCGTGATGTGTGTGTAAAACTGAAAATTAATCAGATGGAAACTGTCACGCACATAAGAGCAATTACCTAGGGGAGATATAAACCGACATAAAAACAAAAAACTACTATCTTTCATTTCAACTTTATCTCTCCTGGAATTATTTTATAACGTGTTGATATATCTTTTTTACATGACATTTACTTATTTAAAAAGAATTATACATAGATTTTTTTCTGAATCTAATTATAATCTAATTATAATATGGCACAGATGTAGCGTCGATGTAGCCTACTAGGTATTATATACATTTATATATTATCTTTACTGAGTATTTCAAGATATTTTTTACATGTAATCCTGTAATTGGTCCCCGGACTGTTGGATTTATTACAAATAAAATGAAATGAAATGAAATGAAATAATCTAACTTGAAATATATTTTTTAGTACAAAAATTTGCTCTTTGGATATAAGTAAATAAATGTTTGTTATTTAAAAATTCTTATTGAGTTTACTACTAAATTTTTAATGATTGTAAAAAAGCTCTAATTTACTATCAGACAGTAAACAATGCATTTCAATCGTGCAGAGATTTGATACCATTAAGGGAGACTCTTTCGCTCCACAATTTACGGGATATCAGAACGAAACCCGATCCAGGTAAAACCCATTAATGAATATTTATCTCTCGTTAATTATGATTAAACTCCTCTCCGCGTTACTCAGGCTACAAAATCGATTCGGGTTTGCGAAGCGAAAGAAGAGTAGCAGGGCAATACCACCCTCGTGAAATCGTTGTTATCAACCGACACGTGACAGTCGAAAAAAATTGTTGCTCCCGCTACATCCGTAACAGCAGTTATTTCCGGCAAAAACACATATTTCCACTTTCTGCATCTATCGTTATGTCCATGGCGAAACGTTAATTTTTCAAGCGTGAAGGCCGTAATCACGCCGCGGAAAATTTTCAACTAACATATCAAATCCCATTTGACATTTTTACAATTTGTTTCCAATTCCTGTTTATTAAAAGGTTTTTGCCATCCAGACAAAAGGTATGTTTTATTCCAGATGGAATTTTTCTGAATATAGGAAACTCTACTAAAGATTGACTTGGAATTTTTCAATTATTTCGAGTACGTTTAACGACAATGTCTATAATAAGTAGTTTAGCCAATTTTTGGTCACTTATTCAGTAGTATAAATTAGTTTCTGTCAGATAATTCACCTTGAGGGAGCTTCTAAAGAACACAAATGATTCTGGAATACTTTCGAGGCCGAGAAAAATGTATAAAATATAAATAAATATAAAATTTACTTAAAAACAGTAGTATAAATCAATTTACCAGACAAGCAGTATTAGGGGTACTTTTTGGTCATACAGTTTTTCTAAAGTAGGTAATCTAACAGAAAAATCATCTAAAAACAAGAGAGAACTTGTACAGAACAGGATTTACTTCAGAATAATAGCAAGGCATAAGAAATTACATATAGATCGAAGGTATCAGTGACATATGCATTTTTTGCTCAGGCGATTCCTTTTAAGAAAGTTTAGTTTATAACAATTAAAAAGGATTTCAAAGTAATATAATTGACACAGGAAAACAAAAATAAAATAAGTAGTTTAGCCAATTTTTGGTCAGATATTCAGTAGTGTAAATGGGTTTTGTTAGACAATTCCCCTAAAGGGAGCTTCTAAAGGAAAAAATGATTCCCAAATAACTTCAAGGCTAAAAAAATGAATAAAATATAAATAAACACAAAATTAATTGAAAATCAGTAGTATAAACCAATCGAATCAGACAAGCAGTAGTAGTAGAAGTACTTTCCTATGACGAAAGTTAAAGGGGTTTATTAGACAATTAGAAGTACTTTTAAAGTAATAATTGACACAGGAAAAGGGAACGTTTAAAATAAGTAGTTTTGGGTTAGATATTCTGTTTTATGAATGGGTTTTGTCAGTGTTCTTTTTAAACTCCCTAAAGGGAGTTTTTAAAGAACAAAAGTGGTTCCGAAATAATTTGGAGGCCAAAAAATGTACGAAATATAAATAAATATGAAATAAATTAAAAATCAGTAGTATAAACCAATTTTTTCAGACAAGCAGTATTAGAGGCTCTTTTTGGTGAGACGACTTTTCTAAAGTAACTAATCTATTAGAAAAAACATTTACATAAAAAAGAGGACTTGTATAGAACAGGAATTCTTCCAGAATAATGAGACAGTAAAAAAATATTAAAAAGTCAATCGAAAGAATTCGTGATATATACATTTAGGTCAGATGATTCCTTTTACAAAAGAGTTCATGTTAGTTAGAAGGGATTTCAAAGTAATAATTGACACAAGAGAACAGAATGTAAAAAAAGATGTGGTTTAGCGAATTTTTTGTCAGATTTTAAGTAGTATAAATGAGTTTTCATCAGACAATTACACCAAAAGAGAATGTATAGAATCCTAACGGGACTTTCTAAAGAACAAAAATGATTCTGAAATAATTTGCAGACCAAAAAACATGTGTCAAATATAAATAAGTATAAAATTAGTTACCAGTCAGTAATAAACCAATTTTGATCAGAAAAGCAGTAGTAGAAGAATTTTTTGTTAGACAAATCTTCTAAATTAGCTAATCTAATAGAAAAATAATTCACAAACAGAGAGAACTTTTGTAGAACAGGAATTACTCCGGAATAATAACGAAACCGAAAAAAATTATAAAATGTGAATTGAATAATCAGTGATATATGCACTTTTTGGTTATACGATTCTTTTTTTAAGATAGTTTAGTTCATAACAATTAGTCAGAAAGGATTTCAAAGTTATAATTAATACAGGAAAACAGAATATACAAAGTAAGTAATTTAGCAAATTTTTGGTTAGACATTCAGTAGTGTTGTCAGACAATGTCCCTGAAAGAAGCTTCTAAAGAATAGAACTTTTTCCGAAATAACTTCGGGATCGAAGAATATGTATGAATGTATCGTTGTATGTATCGATAAATATAAAATTAATTAAAAATCAGTAGTATAAACCAATTTTGATGAGACAAAAAGTAGTAGAGGATTTTTTTGGTCAGACAAATCCTCTAAACTAGCTAATCTAATAAAAAAAATCATTCACAAACAGAGAGAACTTTTGTAGAGCAGGAATAACTCCGGAATAATAACGGGACAGAAAAAAATTATAAAATGTAAATCGAATAATCAGTGATATATGCACTTTTTGGTCATACGATTCTTTTTTTAATATAGTTTAGCTTATAAAAATTAGTCAGAAGGGATTTCAAAGTTATAGTTAATACAGGAAAACAGAATATACAAAATAAGTTGTTTAGCACATTTTTGGTTAGACATTCAGTAGTGTGAATGGGTTTTGTCGGACAATTCCTCTAAAGAAGCTTCTAAAGAACAAAACTGTTTCCGAAATAACTTCGGGCTCGAAAAAATGTATTAAATACAAATAATATAAAATTAATCAAAAATCAGTAGTATAAACCAATTTTTATCAGGCAAGCAATATTAAAGGTACCTTTTGGACAGAAATTCTGCTAAAGTAGCTTTTTTGTCAGGTATTAAGTAGTATAAATGGGTTTTTGTCAAACAAGTCCCCGAAAGGGATCTTCTAAAGAACACTTTACTTCCAGAGGGAAATTCTTGTAAAAAATTTATAACGAAATCTCAAAATTTAGAGTGCTTTGTTCTATATTACGACTAGCTCTATGAGGAAGTAAAATCACCCAACTTTGTTTAAATTTTCATCACATTAAATTCCAAGCAAAGTGTTGGAACGTTGCAAAAAAGTGACAACTACACAAACTACTAAATAGACATGTTTATCTCATATGTAGTTTTCAACAACTGTTTTTCAACGTTTTAATTCCCTTTCTTACATTCATACATCAAAAATTCTACTTTTCAGATTGTTTTAGATTTAGTGTGATCCCATTGGCTATTAGAAATATCAGGTTGAAACTTCAACTACTTTTGTTAGAGTTTAATTTACCATAATTGAATCAATTTTCAACCTCAAGTAAATGGATTTTAAACCAAAATTAAAGAATTTTCAACTAAAATAAATTAATTTTAAACCAAAGGTAAACGAATTTTCAACAAGAGCAAATGAATTCTCAACCACAGTAAATTAATTTGCAACAACAGTACCATAGAGTGGAGCTATTCACGTATGGCGGGGCTAAAAGGTACAACTCACTTTAAGTATGTTTCTCAATGTGATAATGAGAATCAAAATAATAATATCCTAGCATATAAGATTCAAAAGGATTTCTACCTTACTGAAGATAATGTTGGAATTTTATGCGACCTCTGTACAAGCATTGAAAAATGTTTAAATATGTGGGAGCATTTAAAAAAATTGGTTAGACCTCCAAACTTTGTCTCAGTTAAATAGTTTAAAATTAATCAATAGTTCTCGGTTTACAGTGTTTTTCTTCATACTTTATCATCAGAAAGCATTCTCGAATAGTTAAATAATAAATCTAGATATAAATTAAGTATTAAAAGTTGTTTTATTAATGTAAAACGGTAAAAAACAATAGTTGTACCTATTCAGAAGATCAGCGGTACAAAAAGGTACAACTTTTCAACAATGATAATTGGTAAGTCGAAAATGAATTAAAAATCTAAAAATGATTGAGTTCTCTTCAGAATTAAGTCCTTTAACTGTCTGTGAAAATGAAAAAGGTGAAAAAAATTTTCTTGAGCGCAGAATTAAAACAACCTAAAGAATACGTAAAAGTTGTAACTAATAGCCCCATTCTACGGTAAATAAAAAGTGGTTGAATTTTCAAGAATCAAACAGTGTAAGAAGCGGAAAACGATGATCGTCAATTTAACGTTTAATTCAAACTCAAATTGAGTTGCAACAAAAATGAGTGTTAACTGGTCTGAACTAATTTTCACTTAAAAGTATTTGCTAAAGTTTGTATCCTAGAAATTATGTTTCAGGGATGCCCCATGAATATTTTTACCAAATTTAAAAACAAAATCGTTAGTCATTTTTAAAATCACTAAATACTTGTTATTTTACAGAAAATTTATGTGTTTTTTTTTCAAACACAGAGAAATAGATAGTGAAAAGAAGAGGATGATAATATCTGGATATTGAATTATGGGACAGCTATCTAAGATATTAGGGTGCAATATCTAGATATTATAATAGGATACCTTATAAATCAAATCATAATATCTAGATATTACACCATAATATCTTAGATATCTGTCCCATAATTCTATGTCCAGATATTAGCTTCTCTTCCTTTTCACTATCTATTTTTCTCAGTGTAAGGATTAAGTCATAAGTGGAGTAGTGTCTACTTAAACCCTTTGCTTTTACGTCTAAAAAAAGTTCCTTATCGATCAATATCGATTCATCATGCAATCCCTTTTTAATTTTTGGAAAAGTGTGAAAAAATCAATTTTTTTGGAAATGGGACGTTTCCGGTGCATCTTACATACAAATGATATGAAATAGAAAAAAAGTGCATAAATTTTTCTACAAACTAAAAAAAACGAATATTCTATCTCAAATAGCTTCGAAGTTTTATGCTTTTAAAGTCGTTTTTGAGTGAAAAGACTGTTTCAACTTTTAGTTTGCTTGAAATATCTTTTCCTCTAATTGTCCTACATAAAAATTCTCTGTAAAACTGAAAAAACTGAATTCTAGTTCTCACAAAACCTAAGGCAGAGCCTCTCAAAGTGGTTTTTTTTATGGGATTCTGATACAGATCGACTTTTCTCGTTTAAAACTTTTTTTTGACATATTACATGAGTTACTCTCTATTTAAAGAGATTTAGAAAATATTAAAAGTCTGCAGAAGCCATTCAGATTATTGTATTCGATCATTGAGAGCCTTGTGTGAATTCAACACCCTTCATGTTTAAATAATTCCAAAAATTCTGCTTTACTTTTGAGTTCCAATTAAACTTAAGACGTTAGGAAGAAAAATAAACAATAAAATAATTTATAAAGTTTTTCTAAATGATTTTTTAAAACCGCAGCTTCTGATAATTTGCGTTTTCAAAGATGAAAGTTAAGGAACTATATTAAAGTGTTTAAATTCTATGACTGTACAAAACATGTTTAACGATGTAATAGATAAAGAAAGTTTTTTTATAGACTATATATTTTTATTTTATATATATTTTTATACATATTTTTAAGACTACATATGTCTTGACATTTATTTTACTTATTTAACTCAGGTAATGTATAAAAAAAAAGTTTTAACCGAGAAAAGCCGATCTGCAACAAAATTCCATAAAAACAGCCTACTTTGAGAGGCTCTAACTTCCGTTTTGTGGGAACTATGTATGAAATTAAGTTTTTTCAGTTTTTCAAACAATTTCGTCTGCTTTAATTCATATGCAGAGAATTTTTATGTAGGACAGTTAGGGAAAATGATATTTCAAGCAAACTAAAAGTTGAAATATTTTTTTTACTCAAAAATCACTTTAAAAGGACATAATTTCAGAACTATTTGAGGAAGAACATTCTTTTTTTCATTTGGGGAATTGATTTTCAATCCGTACGAAACCTTTTTTTTTCTATTAATTTTAATCACATTGAGTGTAAAAATAATGATAAGCGAAGTGAAGAAGAGCGCTCTTATTTTATATTTAAAATATTTCTAAATTTAATGATAAGCTTTCGATTTGAACGATTACAATAATTTGCAAGTTTAAATAACAATTAGATCATCTTTTAGAGGCTTACATAATGTTCTTATATCATAAAAACATTGTAATCAAAATAAAATATTGCTTTAAGATTATTAAAAACTATTTTTAAACCTGAAAATAGTCCAAATATCGATAATATTTATTTAACTAACTACACTGATTGTATATACTCGTACCTTTTGTGTGACCGAACGACAAAGTTAACCATGAAAAATTTTATAATGCCAGAGGATCACTTAACTGTGTAATAACCTAATAAGTTATAATAATTTTATTTCGCCTAAGTCGCTTGCGAGCTATTTTTAATTATACTTAAGTATAATAATTAGAAGGATTTTTGGCACTTATTTAACGTATAAATTAATTAAATAATTTCATCTTGTATATAAAAATTTGCTAATGAAAATACAAGAGTTAAGAAAAATGTCACATTTATGCGCATTATAAAACCGAGAAGAAATTAAAATCTATAATGTAAAATTTAATTTAATCAAGTGTGACGTATTCACCAGTGTTTATATTTATATTTTATCTAAGCAAAAGTAACTTTATTGTCAAATAACAGAAGAATATTGTATTTTTGCAACAAGTAAAAAATGACCATTTTTCAACATTTTCAAAGGCATTATTTAAATTGAAAAAAATTATTGTTTAAAATTAAAACTTACCTTCCAAGATTCCTTTTCATACATTTTATCACAATTTAAGCTCCTTTAAGCTTTATAAACCTTTTAATCAGAAAAGTATAAAAGATTCATAAAGGTTTAAATAATTAAATTTGTGATTACTAACATTTTTTACAAATATTTTAAAATTAACCAAATATTTTAGAATTCAAATTTAACTCTGTCATATCACGAAAGCCAACTTCAACTTAGTTGGAACTAAACCTGAGAGATATTTATTTATATCTGAATATAAGGAAAACCTCCAAAGTGTCAAATTTTGAAGTGAAAATTTGCGTATTTGCGAGTCATAAAATCATAAACTCTTTGATTTTCACCCATAAACAAATGAAAAATTCAATTGCTTTAAATTATTCCAAATGAGATGCAACAAAATTCTCACCAATGGTTTTCGGTGAGAAGCCACATCAGAAAAATCAGAAAAATCAAGAAAAGTAGAAGAGGGGTTGGAAAACGAATAATTTAACAGTCTAAAGTTGGGGGTGGAAAGGAGGAGAAAAGGGGGCACCGATATAAGTCATACGGGTTTGGGAGTAGGCCGGCGAACAGGGCCGAAGGATTTGCTCGGGGGGCATACATTATGCTAAGTCGGCCATTAGAGAGTGAAATATGTCTCGCGTGCCTCAGTCAGTTACCAGCGAGCGCGGTACTCGAGCACTGTTGCATTACGGGAGTTACCGCCTCGTAGTTATTTGCAACTCTAACGAGACGCTAATTGGCTTAACCTGAAGCATCGGACGAGTACCGTCCTATGGCCCGAACCACGAAAGTGGAACTCCAAAATTCACTGGTACATCTAGATAAAAACTTTTAATATTGGAGAATTTTACTTTGTTCAACTAATTTAATTTCGCTGTTCTTTTTAAGTAGGGCTTGCAAATTTTTATATAATATGCAAACTTTAGTTTGAACTTTCATGAATATTAACCCAACATAATCAGAAGTTTAAATATAAGGGGATCTAGAACCCCCATAGCACGGAATATTCCATTCACATTTCCGAAATATTCCATTTCAACATTGGGAATTCTCCCAGGGAACATTGCAGCAATATTGCAGGAACCTTAAAATGTCCTAAATCTGGAATATTTCCGTGAAATTTTCCGAGAATATTCCTGCAGAATATTGGAACATTACCCTGAATGTGCCCTGATTGTTCGTGTGGAATATTCCAGGAACGTTGCTCTAGAAGTGTCTTGAATGTTCCCGTGGAATATTTCTGGAACATTACCCCGAAAGTGCCCTGAATGTTCCTATGGTATATTGTCGTATCGTTATCCCGAAATAAATTAGAAAATTTTAAACTTTTTCGCTCGCAGAAGATTCAATAATGAAAATGAATCTAGGATTCTTATGCTTTATTTCATAATCTACATACATATAATCTACATATTCTTTAGTAACTACATAACATTTTTACAATATCGGTAATATTTTGACAATGATGTTTTCAAACAACTTTTTTTACGTGGCATAGAAACTTATACAAACATTTTTTATGATCGTATTACAATATTCTCTTAAATTGACGATAAGGTACATGTTGACATTTTTTATGATCGTATTACAATATTCTTTTTAATTGACGATAAGATACATGTCTGCATGTTGGAAATTCGACATTTGTTAAATTTCTTAAATACTAAAATTCAGAAGATTGGTCGAAATATAATTATGGCGAATTTATCGGACATAGGTGAGCCAATAAATTTCAAAAACTTCTCGGCGCTTATCTAATATTGTATTTGAGATAAATTTCCTAAGTTATTGGCAAGTCTCGAAAATTCCTCAATTTCTAAAGCCAAAGATTAACTATTCAATTTTAGTTTGCAAGTATGATCAAATATTGTTTTGAAAAATCTTGAGAAGGGAAGACGTAAGAGAATAAGGTGTGAATTAAATGAAGTATTATTTAGAAAATATAATTTTAATTTCACATCATTATTATCAAAAGTTAAACTCCAAACCTATAACGGTATAAAATATTATTGATAATTTATACCTTTCTAATTTTGTATACTCCTAGAAATAGTAAACATAAAATCTTCTTTCCTTTAGTTCATCTAATGTCAATTAAAAAATTCAAATTATATTTTCAAATTATATCCAATATCCAAACATTAAAGCTCCCAGGAAATAATAGTTTCTACATTTCGAAAGCGTTTCTATAAGAAATTGCTATTTAATTCAATTTTTAAAACATAATTTTTCTTAATTAAGACAATCTCTTCTAAAATTAATATAAATTATATTATATAGCAGATAAAAATATGTTCACAATGTTAAACTCCAAAAAAATTTAAGACAAAATAATGAATAAATACCGGATTAAATTAATAATGAAATAATTAAAAGGAGAAAAGAGTGGCTCACCTGAACGAATAATTTATACGAAGTTTATTCATATAATGTTTAGAAAGATGCTCATGCTATGTAACCTTTGAGAATATTAGATAAATAAGATATTAGAATGAGACTTGCATGATTTGTTCCATTCCAAGTTTTTTGTCGACATTCTTCTTTCTTGAGCTATTTTATGACTATCATTTTCTGCAAATTTATTATCTAACTGAAACGATAATCATTGTATATATATTAAAAAAGAAATGGTAATATTATATCTATATTGATTATTATGACAGAAAATGAATGAAGTAAGCCGTTGGAATAATTTGAAGTTCTTCTATTTGAAAAAAATTGGGGTTCGCTTTTTGCTCTCTTCATTATTTTTACAGATGAATTTTGTTTTTGTCTTTAGAAAGAATGTATACTTTTTATAATTTATAGACATTTATTACCCATCCATTCAGTTATATCACAATTTATCAAAAAAGGTCGCCTTAGAATAAACAAAAAAAATGTCGACCAGAAACTTGAGGATTCGACACATCCTGAAGTCTATTCTAATTTCTCCTTTGTCAGAGAGTTTGCACTCTTTTCTCATTTTAATTTGTTCATTATTAATTTAGTCTCACATTTATTTTTTGTATAAGAGCATTTTTCGGAGTTATTATTCATCATTGTAAACATAATAGTTTTAAAATAATTTCCGAAGAGTGTGAAAAAGTCTAAATATAAATACAAATTTAAAAATAGTATAAAAATATTAATATTAATATAAGAAAATATAAAATCCCATCATAACGTTTTTAAAATTAAATTATACGTTAATTCCTTGCAGAAGAACTTTTGAAATTAAAGAACTAATATTTCCTGAAAGCTATCAACTTTGAAAATATTCTGAAAATATAATAGATGGAGTTTATAAATTCAACATCAGAAGAGCTCAATGAGAAAAGATATTATTTCTACAACTAGGTGTATATGAAACTAAAAAGATGCAAATTATCAGTAATATCATAATAATAGTAATAAGTTTGGAATTTAATTTTTGCTATTATAATTTATGTGGAATTGAATTATATTCTTAAATATAATAATAATATTAATAATAATAATATGAAATAATTTAATTTAACATTCAATTCAAATACAATATGAACAATTCTTTAGAAATTGATCGAATAAAATTAGAATTTTAATATTTAAGTAATTGAAATATCGAATTGTCAACTTATTGTCGATTGTGACTTATCGTCAATTTAAATTGTAATACCATTGTAATAAAAAAGGTCTTTGTATAATTCTCGACGGCACGACATAAAAAATTGTTTAAAAAAAGTTAAATGCCGATATTGTACAAATGTTATGTATTTATTTAAGAATTATGTCCTGTATGTAGATAAAATAAATACCCAAGGAGCATTGGTTGATTTTTATGATTCAGTCTCATAAAACCGATTAAGAGTACTGTTAACAATATAAATATTTTTTAAATTTTCTAGTTTGTTTCTGGACAATGATCCGGGAATATTCCATAAGAACATTCATTATTTTCATGTTATCACGATAAATTGTTCTATATTGGTTTCTTGTTTAATGAATTTATTTTATAAAGAAAAATTTATTGTCGAAAAATATTTTTTCTTAATTATCTTTACAGTTTACAAATTGATAAATATTTATAAATTATTTCATCACCTATGAGTTAGAAATAATTTTCTACAAAGGGTTATTTTAAATGAATTTTTAATTATTTTTAATTTAAAACTCTCAATTATAGATTTTTACAACTACATTTGAATGTCGTGAAATATTTAATTAAATTTGTAAAACATTCTTCATTTTCTCAAAAGGCTTTAATAAAAGTTCATTCTTTTAAATTCACATTCATGTGTTACACGGAGAAAAAAATCTGTTGAATTAACAGAAGTATAAGCTAACCTGTTTTCCAGTTACATAAAATAAATTTGTTTTTAAAGTTACACAAAATGTGGCTTTTATTTCACTGAAAACTCAATTTTGCACTTAATTTCTGATATTAATCAGCACATCGACTCAATTTCATTCGGAGATATGCTAACAATGGAATTATCTGATTCAGTCATGTATTTTCCGGCATACAGCTGCGGAAATATGAAGGGTTTGAACAAGAGCCTCGCTTAATGAACTCTCTAGTTAACGTCCGAAATTCATAGTGTCAATGCGCTCCAGAGAACTGTCTCCTCGTTTGGACAACAGGACACTTATTATCTTTATTCTATCACTTTTATATCCTATTATTTACACATTTTTTTTAGATCTCTAAAACAGGAGAATTATTATTATTTATCAGCATTTGGAACTCGAAAGTTCATTGCCTCATCTACCCGAGACCGCCACGCGTCTCTATCC
>JBAGKK010090218.1:0-26468 GCA_037177015.1 Euceroptres primus
TCGAACAGTATTTTATACCACGAGAGCCAAAAAATCATGTCAAAGTTGAGATTTTGAGGTTAGAGTGGTATAAATAAATTTTTTTTCTAATGGAAAAAAATGTTTTCCGAAGAAGCAAAATAACAACATATTTCTTTGGTTCAAGGTTGAAGAAACTTTAGGTTCGACATATTGAACTTTTTCCAAAATGTGTGCATACGACTTATTCCAAAAAAACATGTCTTTTGCACATTTTCAAAAAATTTTTAATTGAGCGAAAAATTTCTATTTTTTAGCTATTGTTCACTAGCAAAAACTGTAGGTATAAAAAATTTGCCATAATTTTTGAACCAATAGGATTTTTTTTGAATTTTCAAATCAAATAAGAGAACAGAAAATATTAAACGATTAAAAATTTTTTTTACTTTTTTAGGATACTAAACCACACATTTTTTGTCAGCTCAAACGTTTCGATTAATTCTTGCATTATTATTATACTTATCAGATGTGCTGAGAATCAAGTAGAAAAGGATGTTTTTGGTAAGACTTAACTTTAAGTTTAAATCAAGTTTAAATCAAAGTTTAAATTAAGACTTAAATCTTTAAATATTTATTAGTCAGGTTCGCATTTGAGTGGAAAAGATCGATCATAATGAGATGTAATTTTCAAAATGTTTTCCTACTTTCAACTTATAAAAAAGTTTGTCTAAATTTTTTAATATAGAAAATAATTGCGAAAAGTTAATCAATATTTGGATAAGAATATTGCGTTTCAATTTGGAATTGCTACAGTGACAGAAAGACAAATAAACGCCTTTATTATGGTCAGATATGTTTCACATTATACATAGTTTGAGACCATCAAAAATTCTGTGGTTTTACATCCCTTTTTTGGTATCATACAACAGAGAGGAGTGTGCTCGTTCCCTAATTCCTTCTGAAGTCGGTAGGCTAACCTGTACAAAACTGCGGTTAATCCAACTCGGACGTATCGGTGACCTGTCAGATTAGATTAAGCTTTCCGAAAGGAACCAAGACCACCAAGCATCGTCAAATGGTAATTGATCCGACATCCCCTTCGACCTATTTCATATTCTTTTTTTTTTGCCCTTTTCACTTTTTTCGTTTAAAAATATTCCCACCATACTTTCTTTGCAATATTAAAATTCATTTAAAATTACAGACAATGAAAAAAGTATCAAAAAATAATTGCAGAAGGGTGTTTAATATAGAAATAACACCATATGTTTTAATTAAATTATTATGCAAGTACCGAAAATGTATTGAAGTTTCTGGAGAAAAGAGTATTCATTTTTAGTAAATAGACTAATATAAAGTAGTTTCGATTTTTTGGTTATAGATTGTTCTCACGTTTTTCCTCAGAAGGACATCATTATGAGGATCATCAATTACTTTTAGTGTGTCAACTCCGACTAATTTATACTTATTGTTAGAAAATATGTGTAAAATATGCTGGTACCATTTTATAATTTTGACCTGGAACAAGATCCTTTTCTGAAAATTAGTTTTAGAAAATAGAAAACAATTTTTTTAAACAAAATTAATTATTGAATTCTTTGTTCTGTTAATATTTTTAATCAACAAAATGTATAAGGAACTGTTACACTTTTGACAATTAAAGTAATATGCATATAGCTTTTAGCTTGAATGTTCGAAAGTTGAACCTCATTAAATAATTTTATACAAAATACCAGTATAATAATCAAAGCTCTGTGTTAACACTTTTTAATGGCCGACTTTTTTGCAGTGGTTTGACATTCTCGACACATGGTGGTAAATTTATAGCTATTCAGTATATAAAAATTTTTTAAAAAGAATTTTTCTACCCTTATAAACCAACCCCAGATGAAAAAATCACTCTTAATGTACTCCTTATGGATTTTTAAAACCCTTATAAACCACCCCTATGTTATAAAAAATAACTATGTACTTAATAGTCTGTTAGGGGTAGTTTTTAGAATATTATTACTGTTCAGGGTAGTTTCTTGCTGACGTTTTTTGCACATAATTTTTATGCCCTTTCAAAATAAGTACATGAACTGAAAATGAATAAAAGTCTGTTTTCAGAAGTATTACAACTGTTAGGTGTGGTTTTTGGCGTATTATTACTGTTGGGTATAGTACTTTCTTCCGCACTTTCTTTGCACAAGTTTTTTGAAGCCATTTCAAAACAGAAAATAGAATAGAAATAGAAAAAAATGTTGGCTAAAAGTTCTGCTCGTTTTTCATTTTTTCGAAATTTTTGCTCTTTTTGACAGGGTATCTTACTAAAAGGATGCAACCCTTATATTCACCAAATTTTACGTAATTAGATTCATCCTTCCTCTTTAAAATGAGACCTTAGTGATATCAATAAGTTAATTTTTATAAATTGTATGCTTTTTCAAAGTTGGTGGGACGTATTTGTCCCAATGGACCACAGAAGGGCAAAAAAAGCGTCTGGGGACAAATAAATTTTGAGGCTAAACTACTCATCCGATTTGGAAGTTGAAAAAAAAATTAAAGTGTATTAAATTCCACATCGTTACAATGGAGAACAATTTTAAAAAACTTTCTCAAAAATTTTTTATTTATTAAACAAAATGAAAAAAATTTTTTTGACTTTTCAAGACTGTCATCTAGTCAAAAAAATTTTATTTTACCGAAAATGTTCTATGTCGAGGAAAAGCTCATTAAAAATGTTGTCTAACGGTATTAATTTAATTAAACAAAAATTTAAATTGTTATAAACAAATTAGTGACCAAAAGTTTTTTTTTATTTGCCAGATTTAGATGCACTAAACCAATATTTTCAGGAGCTATAAATATTTCACCAATAACCTTCTGCTGTCATAGCTTGCGCTGCAACAACAATCGTGTATTATTTAAACAACTTTAATAAACAATTGTATTATTTGGTTATTTTTAGGTAGATAAGCTTCGTTTTTTCATCAGAATCAATAATTAGTATGTTGCCAATGTGTATAGCTGTTTTACTTTAAACTTGGGCATCAATTGTTTATTGCTTAAACAAATTTAGTTAATAAATTAATTATTTGAGCATTTTTCAATATATAAATTTTGTTTTTTCAGTAGAATCAACTATAAACATCTTAAAGATAGTCTATTGCTGTGATGATTCACAGTTAAACAATAATTGTACATTATTTAAACAAATTTAATAAATAAATACATTACTTGCCTGTTTTATAATAAATAATTGACTCGTTAGTAGTTCCAATCGGCCAATTATCAAAAGAGACACAAGAAGCAAGAAACAAAGATTTGAAGAGGTTCAGGGAAAACATTACGTTAAAGTCATCTCCAACTTTCATAATCGAAGATATTCTGCATTTTTTATTAGTTTCTACTGATCTATTTTTGGAAAGTTTGAGGTGGGAATTCCCAAAAATTGAAAGAACTTTGCTTTCAGAAGCCCAAGCACTTCTAATTGATTGCTAACAGATAACAATGAAAACTAATTTGAAACTTGAGACACAAACATTTGTTTATTAATTTTGTTTAAATAACGTCCAATTATTGTTTAACTGCGAATCATCATAACAATAGACTATCTCTGAGATGTTTGTAGTTGATCCTACTGAGGAAACAAAATTTCTATATTGAAAAATCCTTAAATAATTAATTTGTTAACTAAGTTTTTTTAAACAATAAACAATTGATTCCTAAGTGTAAAGTAAAACAGCAAGACACATTGGTAACATACCATATAGTTATTGATTCTGCTGAAAAAACGAAGCTTATCTATTTAAAAATTGCCAAATAATACCTTTGTTTATTAAATTTGTTTAAACAATATACAATATTATCCACCTGCAAATTATCATAGCAAAAGGCCATTTGTGAAATATTTATAGTAGATTCTGTTTAAAAAAACGAAACTAAGTTATTGAAAAACAGTCAAGCAATGCATTTGTTTATTAAATTTGTTTAAATAATACACAATTGTTGTTGCAGTGCAAACTATCACAGCAGCAGGTCGTTGATGAAATATTTATAGCTAATTCTGCTGAAAATGCTGAATCTATCTAATCAAAAATGCCCTAATTTCGTAATTGTTTATTAAATTGTTATAAACAATTTGGAGATGATGTTTAACGTCTTCTAATTTTAAGTTGACATTATTTTATTCTCATTTTCTCCTGAAAATATTGGTTTAGTTCATTTAAATGTGGTAAATAAAGAAGATATAAATGTTGTTCACTAATTTTTTTATAACAATTTGAATTTTTTTTTATTAAATTAATACTGCTGGACATCATTTTAAATTGTTTTTGCCTCGACGTGGACCATTTTCGATAAAATAAAATTGTTTTGACTAAATGGCAATCTTGAAAAGTCAAAACATTTTTTTTTTTTCATTTTGTTCATTACTCTCTAAATCTGAATTAGTAGTTTTCTACTAATGAAATAGTGCCGAATCGTTTACCAATTGATTTAGTAAGCATTTCTACCAATTTTTAGTAGAAAACTATTAACTGATGGTAGAAAACTACTAATTCACGTAGTAAGGGTTACTAATTTATTTAGTAAGCCTTACTAAGTGAATTAGTAGTTTTCTACCATTAGTTTGTAGTTTTCTACTAAAAATTAGTAGAAATGCTTACTAGTGAGCATTTCTAAACATTTCTACTAATTTTTAGTATAAAACTACTAATTAATGGTTGAAAATTACTAATTCACGTAGTAAGGGTCACTAATTTATTTGGTAAGCCTTAACTAAGTGAATGAGTAGTTTTATACCATTAATTAGTAGTTTTTTACTAAAAATTAGTAGAAATACTTACTAAAGCAATTGGTAAACGATTCAGCACTATTTCATTAGTAGAAAACTACTAATTCAGATTTAGAGAGTAAATAAAAAATTTTTGAGAAAACTTTTCAAAAATGGCCTCCATTCTAACGATGAGCATTTAATACACTTTAATTTTTAAAAAAAAGTTCAAATCGGATAAGTAATTTAGTTTGTTTGATTTGTCCCCAGTCGCTTTTTTTGTCCTTCTATGTGACCGTTAAAGAGTTAAGGTATATTTGACGCCAATTATGAGTTTTATTACAGAATGGAAGGCTTGAAAGATTGCTTAAGTTAAAATTAAATAAGAAATTCTAAGTAATAATTCTCATTATACCTTTTTTTCTGGTAAATGAGGCTCTTCCTTGAATTCGCGCGAATTCCGCACACGTCGTTGGAGAACGACGTGGAATCCGCGTCGAGTGGGTGCTCAGCCAGACTTTTAAAATATAAAGTGAGTCTGGGTACGAGAGGCAATCTCTCGGAAAAATCACAGCGGGAGAGAAAATTGGGAAATTAAATTTACATTTGAAACCATTTGATGGTGACACACAAAGCCCAAAGGCGGAAGAGCAGAAGGACAGAATTCGAGCAAAAGAGAAAGAAGTTTGAATCGAAGAATGCAATAGAGTAAAAAAATAAAAGAAAGAATAAGAGCAGAAAGAGAAAAAAAGTGTTTCGGGGCGCGGGATTTAAACCAGCCTCTTAACTTCGAAGTCAACCGCATTTCATCGTACTTTTGTCATCGACTAACGAGATTATCGCAGACCACCATTCAAGATGACCGGTGGTCCGAATGCTCGGTCACAACGGGCCAAAATAAATATTTTGAGAACACATTGTCCATATGCGCAGATGCGACATTTCGCGCTCGACTTTTCGCTTTTCAGGCAATGTTAAATGTGCCGCGTATGGAATAATGGCTCGAGTCACCCGTGAAGTGTATCTACCCGGGATTTTGCGGTTTTCGATTCTCAATAGAAAAATCGGTTCGATTGAAATGTCAACGATCTCCGCCCAAACCCTGTATTCCTTCCATTCAAGGTTTAATGTTGATTTTACGAGGACTTCATGACTTCGTCGCCCAAGTTAGCTAAATATTGATCGGTCTATTTTCGAGACATATGAGAGCTGTTTTTCAAAAATACAAAGAAATCACAGATTATGCTGAAAAATTATATTCATTTCTGGCAAAATTTTCTTATCCCACATCCATGCCTTTATAAAAATGACTTTTAAGTAGGGTACTTTAAGATAGGTACTTTTTTGTATCATTTTTTCGGATTTTCTTTTAAAAAGTAGAAAAGTAATATTATTATCAAAACTTTTTTTCTATATTAGCATACATTTAAATTAACAAAATAAATTTTTTTTAATAAAGAAAATGGCGGCGATACAGTCCGTTGAAGTTGAGGCCTCAAAAAAAATGATCAAAAAAGTATCATAGTCCAGGCTCTCCAAGGAATCTGAAAGCAGAACTTCGAAAAGATTCTTGAAATATATGTTTGTAGCTATCGTAGGAACTAGATTTAAATAAAAAGATTAAAAATTTTTAAAATGGCGGACATTTGAAGAAAACTCCAATTTTTTTCATTTTTGTTTCTTCGATTAAAGGGCCATAACTTTTTTTTAAATTAATATTTAAACGCAATTGTAGTTGACACGATAGGCACATGTTTTCTAAACATGGGTAAAGCGACGACCCAATTGATTAAGGGGTTACATCCACTTACTTTTGAAAAAATGACGTGATTTTCATACATTTTTTTGAGCAGGTAAATAAATATTTATTGAAAAACCAACAGTGGGATCATAAAGTACATATTTTAAGGGGCTACCCCTAAACCTTAAGCCAAAAAATACACGAGTTTTCTTTATTTATTTAATGCAAAAAATCTTTTTATTTACTAAAATACTAAAAAATAATACAAAAAATGGTTACAACAAAATATTAGTTTTTTATAATTTTTAAACGCGTTTTTTCGAAACAGTGTTTTTTAAGCTGGTACCAACGATTCCGGCCGATCTACTGGGCCGATTTGTCTCAAATTTCCCATAGATGTTCATAAGATACATAGCTATGGCAAGAAGCTCGGTCATCGAAAAATATTAACAAATAAACAAATGGTGAAAGTTTAATTTTTTTTGTTTTTTGACAGTTTTTTGCAACATAAATTATTGTAACAATTTTTTTTGTATTCTTTTTGAGTAGTATTTTAGTAAATAAACAGATTTTTTGCATTAAATAAAATACTTTCTTAGAAAACAAATAAAGAAAACCAGTGTATTTTTGGCTCGAGGTTTAGGGGTAGCCCCTTAAGGTACTTGACAAAATTTTTTATTAAAAAATATTAAAAATTAAACGAAATGAGTCTGTTTTCCGGAAACATTTTTTTTTTGACATGTCTTGCGGTGACCACGATTACTCCAAAACAACATCTGAAATCAAAATCCAAAGAGATTATGTTAGTATATTTCGTTATGAAGGGCCTGAACAAAGGATTTGTTAAAATTTTTATTTATAAACAAATTTAAAAAATTTTAACAAAAAGTTCAGTTTTCGAGGTTTTCGAATTTTGATTTTTTTGCAATAAAATTAAAAATTGTTAACAAAATAAAAAATCCTTCGTTCAGCCTCTTTTAAACGAAATGTACTTACATAATCTCTTTGGATTTTGATTTTAGATGAGTTATTTTGAAGTAATTGTGGTAACCGCAAGGCATGTAAAAAAAGACGTTTCCGGAAAACACATTTCGTTTAATTTTTAATATTTTTTAATTAAAAAATTTTGTCAAGTACCTTAAAATATGTACTTTATGATCCTACTGTTGGTTTTTCAATAAATATTTATTTACCTGCCCAAAAAAATTTATGAAAATCATGTCATTTTTTAAAAAATAAGTGGACATAACTCCTTAAGAGGGTATTATAGTTCGACCATGCGTTTTCGAGGGCATTGTTCAAACGTCAATAAAAAAAATCATTCAATTTTTTTTTAACGGAACTTTTTTCATTTATTACAACAAGTCTTTTAGTATATACAAAAAATATACTTGAGTGATTTGACTATTTGAGTGATTCATTTCATTTATAATGAATCACTCAAATAGGGGGTGCTGTAGCATCTCAAAAAACTCATTCTGGAAACGTGACCCCCTTCTGGTTGACGTGATTGCCCAGCTCCAGGTCATCTGAAAACAAAAACGAAAACAGATTCTTAAAATATACGAGTGTGGCTATAGTCGGGACTAGAACTAATAATAAATATTGAAAATTCGCAAAATGGCGCTTTTTTGAAAATTTGGTTCAAAATTTTCACTTTTTTTGTGATTTCTGACTTGTTAAAAATTCAAAAATCGTTATTTTTGATTTATTCTAGTCCTAACTATATCCATGTGTTTTTGTTTAGTTCTAAGCTTGTAATAAAAGAAAAGCGTTCCGATCGTTTTAACAATCGAAAAAACGTTCCGAAGAATTTTAATTATCTTTTTTTATTGAAGTTTGAACAATGTTTGAAAAAAAGCTTGGTCAAACTATAATACCCCCTTAATTAGTTTTTGAGATATCGTACTCACCGACGTTTTTTGAGGCCCCAACTTCAACGGACTACAGTGCCGCCATTTTCTTTTTTTTTATAAAAAAAATTATTTTGTTAATTTAAATGTATGTTAATGTAGAGAAAAAGCTTTGATAATAATATTGCTCTTCTACTGTCTTAAAAAAAATCTGAAAAAATGATACAAAAAAGTAACTATCACACTAGTATACCCCTTTAATTCAACAAAATAATGTTTTTTTTTTCTTTGATGCAATATTAATTACAGATAAAAAGTTGAAAGAAAGAAAGGTATAAATTAGGCTAAGGCCTATAATTTTCAAGAGTGCATACAAATGTAAGTGATCATTGAGTTTTAAGGAGTAATAAAAGTTGTAAGGATTTCTTCCATACATAATCTCCGAGCTTCTAGGGGCATTTGAAGAAGTCACATTGTTTTAAGAAGTCAAAGAACGTTATGTTTATGATCATTTTCAGTTTATAAAAAATCATACTACCATAAAGATGGTAAAACACTCGTCATGCTCGCCACGGTTGGTCTTCGTGTAGGATGCCTGCACGTTCCGGTGGCGTCATAATTGATTCGAAGAAGCCAACTTCTGAGCACCTAAAGTCGTTAATGAAGACACAAAAAAATTCAAGAGACATTCACGGACATGACTGATAAACATAATAATGTGTTTTGTACACCCTGCCCATAACAAAAATGAATTAACTGTTTGATTGACGGACTTATTCAAGTAAACATTTTCATATTGATGGACAATTAAGCCTTATAGATAAATCAATAAAGAGTAGTCATAAAACGCTTCTGATTCAGTTACTGACTTTAATTAATTGTCATCTTTAATTATTTAAGCAACACATCCATAGAATATTATATCCGAAATTTTCATCTGATATCGATTACTTAGGAAGTTATTTGCTCCGAAAAAATTAATCACACAGAGAATTTTCTTCTTTTCTTTGTGCAGAATTACTTCCACGTAAAATTGCAGTATTTGCCATGTACAGGTGCATTCTATATGCATTTATATGCGTGCAAAGGGTCGAGAAGAGCCCTCGACATGGGTGGCTTCTGCGATTATTCTCGTCATGCGAGCTTCGGCAATAAAAGTTAAACATGCTTAACCATTGATACGTGCCGTCTGATGCCTTGCATGAAAGTTATTGACTAATAGTTGTCCTAAACTACACGCAAGGCTTTCTGCGATTTTGTAATAAAAATGGTCAAAAGTTAAAACCATTAGAAATTTGACGAGCAAAGAATGATAATTATTCACAAAAAATGAATTTTTAAGTAAGCTATTAAAAAAATAGTTTATGTTAATTTTTTGAAATGAAAAACCTAATTTTTCAGAAGGTACAGTATTAATATAGAAATAGGCAAAATGTTATCAGGAGGCAGTTATCAGATGGTACACAGTTGCGGGTTCGAATCCCAATGCGGAGAAGTGAAATGAAACATGAACGAAAAAATTTCTCACTTCTTTTCTATGGATATTTGTTTATTTATTACATACTTTAATTATTGCTACATCGATATTTCTAGATCGTTTAATCCATCAAGCAACCAATTTTCTGCACGTGAGAAAAACCCTTGAAATTTATTCAATTTAAAAAAAAATGTTTTAGTGGATCTTGAAGAAAGAAGGTGTTTCCTGAAGATCATAGATCTTGGAAGTGATCGAGCCAATAGTGTGTTGAAAATCCGCCACTTTGGATAGCAGTACATCGTATATATAAGACGACAGGACATTATGTGCTCATACAGGCCGTGTGAGGCACGCGGCATGATCCATAAATAATGTATGGACCCCTCGTGGCTTGGGCTGTAATTTGATTGCGGAGGCGTCGGTTTGAAACTTTGGCGCCCCCCGCCCACCCGTCTCTCATGGATGCGAACATAATGGCACCTACACACCCTATAAACGTGACGAGTGAACGCTGTGCATGGTGTTTATACACCGTTCATAGTGTTAGCGAGAAGCAAAGGGAACGAAAGGATAAAAAGGAGTGAACCAACAAGGTGGAAAGGGTGCTGAGTCCGCGGAGGCTATCGACTAAGACAATCACACCATTGTTACAACCTACGTGTAATTAAGGATAAGATCTCCCCGAATTATTCATTTACCGGCCATCAATGCTAAAGAGCTCGCATATTCTCCTCTCAAATATTGAAGGATGAATCGACAATCTTTCCTTCATGTTAAACATTTTCCTAAACATTTGAAGTTCATCACTGTCAGAAAAAACGATGGTAAATTTCCCATACATGTATTGGAAGTAATTAATCCATACACGTATTTAAATTTTTCCATACATCGGTATGGGAAAATAGTCAACGTGTATGGGTCTTTCCCCACACCAAGTTAGTATTTTTTCCATACTTGGGTATGGGTATAACGTATATGGGACTTTTCCCATACCAGGTTAGTATTTTTCCCATACTTGGGTATTGGAAAAATGCCAATTGTCCGATACATTGGTTGTATTTTTCCCATACCCGGTTTGAATTTTTCCCACACTACAAATAAAATAAAATCATTTTTTTAAATCGAAAAATATTTTATTGAAAACTACTAAAACTATACTTATGCTACATTGAAAGTCCTTAGGAATAATTAAAATGTAGTAAACTAAATCTAAACTAAATGTAAATATTAAAGTGTAGTAAACTGAATCTAAATGTAGTAAACTAATGTAAACTATAAAATAAAATATAATATGTAAATAAAATTATTATTATATTACATATTATTTTTGTATTTGAAGATTGACCGGATGTTGGTTTCTCTTCTCTTTTCCTCGTTTGTGTTCATCTTTAGGGTTGATTTTTTGAAAAATCCCGCAAATAGTACAAAAAGAATTATTATTTTTGCAAATTACGCAAAATTGAAATGTCTGAGTTTGAATGAACTCACCGTTGGATGAACTCCAAAGTTTTACTGCTTTTCTCTCCGTACTTGTATCCGAATGCATAGTAGGTTAAGAAGCACAAAAACCCTTCCAGAATGCTCCTGGGTTTCAAAAATACAAGAAGGTTACATAAATATTACCATTTACGTTGCAGCAACGCTTGCTACAACTTATGTACCTAACAGTTATATACAAAATCAATTAACTTACCACGTATTTCTAGAATTTTCCCTCCCTTTTTGTACAAAATGTCTACTCGCATTGAAATTATTGCACTCACAATACTTCACTGCTACAACTCGATGTTTCACAAGTCTGCCGTCCAAAGTAAAAAGATACATAAGTGACATTGTCGACTTTTCCATTGCTAGGTTAAGACTTAAGAGAATAATCCTAAACCACAAAGTCACTTACGCATTTTTTTTACTTTGGACGGCAGAAGTGTACTAAAACCATTTAGACGCTTGACGCCATGACCACGGTTTCAGCACATGCGCGCTTCACTCGGCTGCGCATTCTGCAGCCCGCGCATCAAAGTTCCATACATGACTGGAAGTTTTCCCATACCAGTGTATGGGATCCTCGACGTGTATGGGAAATTTACAAATGAGCAACGGATAATTTCCATGCTTGTATGAGATATTCAGAAGTATGGGAAAAATGCCTTACTTTCGTATGGAAAATTACGATTATTTTTTACAGTGATGTTTTGCAATTTGAAACAGATGTTTTATTTAGATTCTACTATTATTTACTTAGTCAAATGGTTTTTAACCACAGGAGCGGTCATTAAAATTTAGCATGCTCAAAAGTAATCCTTGGCTTTTCAATAACATCCCCTAACAGCGGACAGTAAGTTCTAATAAGACGGTCAATTAAAATCAATAGCATCACGAGTCGAAATTTCGGCCCTACATTGAAGCTTCAACCCCTACCTAAGGTAGGGCCTAAGATCAGTGAAGTAGGTTCTGGATGACTTCAATTTCAATGTAATATTATACCCTACTTTGACGCTAAAAGTGGCAGTTCCCTGTTCTCCACTTGGAGCGCAAAGTAGAGCTCATTTAGATCCTACTTTGATGCTCTAGATTCTGCATTATATGTGAACGAAAAATATACGGTCACGTATGAACAAGGTATTTCATGTATTTTATTATATTAATGAAATACTTCTTTCTTCATTTATATAGTTTTAAATTACAATTGCACAAATATTTTTTTAAAAAGTTTTCAGTATTTGAGTAATTTGGTTTAAATTTTTTTCTTAATATTTGTGCATATAAACTATATAACTATATAAATTGAATAAAATTATGTAAAATGAATATAAACTATATAAAATAAAGTGAGAAATATTTTATTAATATAATAAATACCTGAAATACCTTGTGCATACATTATTTTCAACTTTTTACTTAAGGAGGAGTTGGAAAGCCAGTCGGAAAAAAGTTAAAGCGCCTATTTCCTCAGGTTTTTAATTTTAAACAGTTTTTTAACAAATTTTTTTACTTGAAATGTGGAAAATTTCATTTCTAATCAAATAAGCCAAAAAACTTCAATCGGGTAAAAATACAGATTTTTTAAGCTAACCTAAATATTTTTTTTAGGTTACTTAAGTAGGTTCTTTTTTCTCTCTTTATTGGCTGCATATTCCGCACCACTATATCTCAACTGAATTTCACGCATTATTCTTATTTTCGTAAATATATGATGCAATAAATGCACTCGGAAAAACATAACCATTATAGAACTTGATAGAGTTTCCATCTGGCCGGAATTTGACCGGCCTAGCCGGAATTTTCGGTCGAAGGCCGGTTACCGGTGGGACCTCTGACCGGTCCTGTATAAGGCCGGAAAAATAGCGTTAATTCCAAAGTTCCAAACTGTCAAAAATTTTTTTCAATTAAATTTTTTGTAAGGTTATTTTTTCTCCAACACTGGTCGTCTACTTTACAGCGCTACTAGTGATAAATTTATCAACCAGTTACTAAAGAAAAAAAAAAGAGCTAACCAACTTGCTTGTTTCCATTTTCATTCGCATGAGCTAAACTTAAACCCCAAACTTGAATCACTGATCTTTGAAGTCTTTCAAGAACACTACATTCACTTCACACTTGAAACAAAACCTTTCACTGCACTTATATTTTTACGAATTCTACTCACTTTTGTCCAATATTCTGTTAAAAAACTGGAATATAATGAAATCCCAAAGAAGCGATATAGAGTCGTGCCGAGTCGTTGCTAAACAGCTGTTTCAAAATGGCGAATAGCAAACTGCGCACGCTCGTCACGTCGACACGAATCACGCATGCGTACATTGAAGAAGAGAGGTCGTACAGCCTCAAAGTAGGGCCTAATATTACATTGAAATTGGAATCATCCAGAACCTACTTTATTGCTCTTAGGCCCTACCTTAGGTAGGATTTGCAGCTTCAAAGTAGACTCGGGAACGCACCGGAGTGGGAAAAGCACCTTTTTTGGATAAAAATTGACAGACAGTACAATTTTTAACGGATTTTGATTTTTTTTTTTAGAAATGACCGTTGTTCTTCCAGGTATAATGAGTGACTGCGAATATTTCACTCTGACTAAACATAATTTTGTTATTTAACAACAAAGTTTAAACTTTTTTTGTCGAACTTTCCATTGATACCATTTCTTTTAAGATTTTCAAAATTGAAGCAGGCCATAAATCAATGTAATGACTAACTAAAAATAACATTCAGTAGATTAGAGTAAGAAAAAAAATTGTTTACAATATTATAAACAACAAAAGTCATTTTTTCGTGGTTCGCAATGATTAGCTATTTTAAATCTATATATTTGGTATAAAATATGACAGATAATAATGCGCGCTTACAATTGAGAATTAATAGCTTCTATCAACTTGAAATATATGACAGCAAGGAGTCTTTGACAAGACATTTCAAGTTGATTCCGCAAAAAAAATGAAGCCTATTAATGAAACAATTGTGAAAATGTGCATTTGTTTATAATTATTGTTTATATAATTAACAATTATTGTCATTATGAAAAATATGGCAACAAGAAGTCTTTGGCAAAACATTTCGAGTTGATTCCGCAAAAAATATGAAGCCTATTCATGAAAAACTGGTCAAAGTGTACATTTCTTTATAAAAATTGTTTAAATAATTGGTAAACAGCAGCTATTCTTATCTCTTAACTAATTGTAAACGCACATTATTATCAGTCATATTTCATACAAAATCTATGTATATAAAATAGCTAATCATTGCGAATCACGAGAAAATTACTTTTGTTCAATAGTTTGTTTATAACATTGTAAACAACTTTTTTTCTTAATCTAACCTACTGGATGTTATTTTTACTAAGTCATTACATTGATTTATGATCTTTTTTCAATAAATTTTAAAATCTTAAAGGAAATGGTATCACTAAAGAGTTAGACAAAAAAAAGTTTCAATTTTTTTGTTAAATGACAAATTTTTGTTTAGTCAGGTTGAAATATTCTGTCACTCGCTATACAGTCATTTCTAAAAAAAACTTTAGAATCCGTTAGGAATTGTACTGTCGGTCGATTTTTGTCCCAAAAAAGTGATTTATTCCTACTGTGAGGAGGTTCAAGAGCATCAAATTAGGCTCTTGAATTCGAAAATTTTGGTAGTGAAAATTGAATGAAGGGGCAACAGTGACAAAAGAGGGCCTGATGTTTGGTACCGGAAGAGTTGAAGATTGAAAGTAGGATTCATTGGAATCAAAGAGCGTCAAAGTAGGTTCAAATAGTACGAAGAGCGTAAAAGTAGGGTCTAAACAGAACCAAGCGCGTCAATATAGGATCTAAATTTCGACTCCGGAACAGTTAAGAATAACCGCTGGAAGCCATGATAAATAATCCATAACAAAAAAAAATAATCTTTAACAACAGTTACTAACAAACCTTAGTTAGGGGTAACAGCGGTCAATAACAACCCTTAGTATCGTCAATAATAATAATAATAATACCCTCTAGGCCTAAGGACCAACTGTGATACCTAAACAATAACAATAACAATCCCTAGTAACAATAACAATAACAATCCCTAGTAATAATAATAATAACAATAACAATCCCTAATAACAATAACAATAACAATAACAATCTCTAGTAACAAAGACAAAAAAGATAGCAAAAAATCATAGCAACGATGAATAACAACCCTTAGCATAGGTGAATAACAACTCTTAGATAGAGTCTTCAAAAACTTCTAAACAACGGTTAACAGCAATACCTATAACCATAGAGAACTACAATTTCCTAACAACAGTCAATCTCAATTCTTCGGTAAAAAGGATTGACTAAAACTCCATGGAAACGGTCAACAACAGTCAACAACAACTCTTAACAACGGACAATAGAAATCCATAGCAACCCTTAACAACGGACAATATAAATCCATAGCAACCCTAAAAACAGAACAAGTTTTATCAAAATTAAAGAAGTTCTATTTCCTCATTCCGTCTCCGATTTGAAAGACTCTTATCTGCTTCATCTAATCTATACAATAAAGATTGTTAAGTAAATGACTCTACTTCTTTTCCGTGTAAATTTTCAGCAATCTAAAGTAAGTTAATTTATCTCACAAAGGGTTAGAGGAGTCTAATTAAAGAAAAATGGTAAAAATAATCTTTTTTAATTGCAGATGGGTCAGACACTTTGGAGAATGTAAAACTTCCTTCCTGCCAGGCGTCCAATCGCGAACGTCAGTCACACCTCGGCCGTATTTCATGTGCGCGTCTATGGTCTGTTGGATGGTGTATTTTGTTTATGGAGCCCCTAACTCGAACCGAGTTAGGTGCCAGTGCACACGATCCATGATTAATTGGCAGGTTCCAGGTAGAAGTCCTAGTCCAGCAGCTACTTCCAAGTGCACCTCGTGCCGTCTGAACAGCCATTGTTTCATGATTAATAATCCATTCGTAAGTCAGCCTCCACCATGTATAAACTATACGGAATCTATTCCCGTATTCCGATGTCATCGAGCCCACCAGTGTGCAGGTTCGATTTTCCAGACGTCCAAGAATAAATATCTCCTCGCATCCTCATCCTTCAAATCTTTTATTTTTTTCCACTTAAACCGTTACATTTTACTTCCTCTTCTTGCTACATTACGTAATATACACAGAAATTGAAATATCACGAGTTAATTATATTTTATGACAAGGACAAGTTCTTGAGTAAATTGTGTTCTTTGCAGTAATGAAATTATCAATGTATGTTAATTTTATGCTAAGATTTTTAATAATTCATTTGTGAATTGACTCGGCTACTTTTTCGAAAAATTATTATCGTTGAACCCCGAGGGTTTCATATTTTATCTAATTATTCCTCTACCCTGATGGTATTTCTTTAATTTATTTCCCTGCCCACATCTATATCCTTTAAAGTTTGAAATATCTTGTTTTACGTTTACTACATTTGTTTGACCACTTTGTCATAATATATAGTAAGACACTATCACATTTCATTGTGGCGCGAGTCTTTCGATTTTATCGCACCGATTACTTTTGTAGGAGAGGCGAGTCGGACTTAAAGATAATTTCTTCAGACTAATATCGTGCGATCGGATTTCTCATGAAGTGCTTTTATGTGCGATCGACCGTGCACTAACGTCTGCACGCACGCGCGTAAATAACACGAGACCTATGGCGTTTGGACGTTTATGGTGAAAAAGGGCAAAGTACCTGACTGCTTGCCTCTAGGATGCGGGAAGAATCATCCACTCGTTTAACCACCCGCACTAGAAGCCATCCTTTCAAGACATTAATTATCAAGTAGTCAATTAAGTACGAAATTAAGAGGATAAATCAAAAAATAAAGAAGCCGAATTATTTATTTCAGTTTATCGAGTTATTTTCTGGAAATGAAGTACAGCAAAAATGAAGTTTGGACCACATTACCTAATTACAGGACTGCCAGCACAGTGGGGAAAAAAGCACTTTCTTGGGACAAAAATTAGCCGACTCCTCAATTCTCAACGGATCAGAGCTTTTTTTAAAATATTCATGAAGAATCGTACTTTAACGTAGAGGTCCACGTTTTTTGAATTTGTTCTTTAATAATTTTTTATTTAACTTAAAAATTGCAATTGGTTATATTTGCGATATTTACTTAGCCCCATTTCTGCAAAAAGGTATAGAATTAGTAAATTTACTTTTATTGAATAAAAATGTAACTTGTAGATAAATATCCTACATTTTATTAATTGTTATAAACAAATTAATGCATATAACTGTTTTTCGGATAACTGCATTTTCGGAATTCGAATGTATTACTTATATAGATTTTGTTATAAAAATGTAAAGAAGCAATTTTTAATTGCGAACAGGCATCGAAAATTTTTCTTTTCTGTGCAATCATTTATTTTCATCTGAAGAACAAGAATGGTACACATTAGGGTTCCATAAAACAACATTTGTCATTGTTATAAACAATTTTTATAAACAAATTCACTTATTTGGCATATCTATGCATCGAAAATTTTTCTCATTTGTGGAATCATTCATTTTCATGTGAAGAAAAAGAATGATACACATTAGAGTTCCATGAAACAACATTTCTTATTGTTATAAACAATTTTTTAAAAACAAATTTACTTTTTTGGCATTTATATGTATAGAAAATTTGTCTTTTCTGCGGAATCATTTATTTTCATCTAAAGAATAGAACTTGTGCACAACTGACTTCCATCTAACAACATTTATCATTGTGGTAAACAATTTTTACAAACAAATTAACTTATTGTAGTGTCACTGCCATTCGTTATATTGGTTATATTGCCAAAAAAACCTCTTTCATGGCTGCAATTTTGACGTTTGGTAGAGAAGCTGGAATATTGCCATGGAATACGTTTTGATATCAATATAGCCAATTGCAGTGACACTCAAATATGTGAATTTGTTTGAATAAATTGGTAATAACAATGATAAATGTTATTGGATGGAAGTCAGTTGTACACAAGTTCTATTCTTTAGATGAAAAGAAATGATTCCGCAGAAAAGTAAAATTTTCTATGCATATAAATGCCAAAAAAGTGAATTTTTTTATAAAAATTGTTTAAACTATTAACTATTATTGTTGTTTGGTGCTTGTTCGCAATTAAACTCGATTGATACTTTACATTTTTATAACAAAATCTATGTAAGTAATGCATTCGAATTCCGAAAATGCAGCAGTTAACAGTTATATGCATTAATTTGTTTATAACAATTAACAAAATGCAGTGTATTTATCTATAAGTTACATTTTTATTCAACGAAAGTAAATTTACTAATTCTATACCTTTTTGTAGAAATATCAATGAATGGGGCTAAGTAAATATCGCCAATATAACCAATTGCAATTTTTAAGTTAAATAACAAATTATTAAATAACAAATTCAAAAAACGAGCACCTCTACGTTAAAGTACGATCCTTCATGAGTATTAAAAAAAAAGCTCTGATCCGGTGAGATTTGAGGAGTCGGCTGATTTTTATCCCAAAAAAGTGCTTTTTTCCCACTGTGCAACGTTCGAGATTGAAAAAAGTTGAAAAAGTGTCCATTTTCTTCAAAAAAGTGTACAAAAGTGACCAACAAATTTTCGGCTGTAGTTCTATTTTCTGAAAATAAATCAAATAATAATCCCCTTCATCATAACAGTAAAAATAAGTTTTAGAAGTAATCAAAATAATTTAGGCATTTTATTATGTCAGAGATCACATCGGTTCAGTAGATAGTTCCATTTTAGGGGAAATAGGGGACTTATTTTCCGGAAAAATGGATTTTTTTTAAAGAAGAAAAATTTTTTGCTTTTAAAACTACCAAAGAAGCAAGTAAGTGTTAATACATTTACTTGCTTCTTTGGTATTTTTAATTAACATTTCTTTGCTTCTTTGGTATTTTTAAACGCAAAAGTTTGTCTCCTTTAAAAAAATCCCCTTCTGTATTTTCTTGCAAAATGTTGCATTTTTTATTAAATGTTGAATTTATTAAAACGCAACATTTTTATAAGAAAACTCAAATGATTAACAAATCCAATCCTTAGATTTTAAACTTCATTGTCGTTTATCAAGGAGGACAAAATATCTCAGTTATGTAAATATAAAAATTTTCGGCTGATAAAACTGCTAACGAGAATTTAGATTTTCAAATTATTAATTATGAAAGTGACAAATTTTTAAATTTTTAACAAATCAGATTTCCGAAATAAGTCTACAGAAATTCTCCAAAATCTTTTTAAAAAATCCTTAAAAATCTTAGATTCCTGTCTGGAATTTAAAAAATACTCCACAAATTTCTAGACTTTCAAAATCTTTGGAACTCTCTAGGATTTTATAAAATCCTTCATGAAATCTTTTATAACTTTCAACAACCTTTTAGAATCTTCTAGATTAGAATACATATTTCAAATTTGCCAAATACTCGAGGATTCGTTAAATCTTCAGATCTCCCTCAAAATTCTTTAGAATCTTCTAGGTTTTAAAAATTTTTTTAAATCTTCCAGAGATTCTAGAAGGTTGTAGAAGAGTTCAGAATATTTTAGAGGATTTTAGAAGACTCTGGAGCAGTTTACAATATTTTGAACATTTTTTTTAACAATAAGAACTCTTCGTAAGAATCTGGAAGGTTATGAATCTTCCATTTTAGAATGTTAAAATTCTAGAGAATTTTAACAGATTCCAAAATTTGATTGAAAATTATGTAAGATTTGAGAAGAATTTGGAGGATTTTGAAAAAGTCTTGAGGATTCTGGAAGGGACAGACAATTTTCTGAAGAATTTTAACAGATTTCAAATAAGTTTTGAAGATTTTGTAGGATTTTAGAAGATTTTGGTAGTCTTTTCTAGATTTTGGAGGATTCTAAATGATTTTGGAAAAAATAGGACATTTTAGTCGGTTATGGAAGAGTTTAGAAAATTTGAAAGTTTGGAAATTATGGAAAATTTCAGAAAACGTTCAAAGAGTTTTTAAACGTCCTAAGTTTCTATTTCTCATAATTCTTTGAAAATGAATTGGAACCTTGAATAAAAAAGAGAAAAAGGGGAAAAAGAAATAAAATTTTCAAAGAAAGATATTTTAGGAAATTTTGCGAATAATAGGGGGAAAGTAGGTAAAATTTTTTACCTATCTCCCCCCTATTAAAAGGGGATTTTTAGATTTTGGATTTTGAGAATAATAGAGAAAAATAGGTTAAATTTCTACCTATTTCCCTCCTGTTATTCTCAAAATCTCCGAAAATCTCTTTATTTGAGAATTTTATTCCTTTTCCCCCTTTTTTCTCTTTTTTATTCAAAATAAATAATCGGGGGAAAATAGGTAAAATATTTTACCTATTTTCCCCCTATTATAAATATTATAAATATTATAAATACCTATTATAAATAGGTAAAAATGTTTACCTATTTTCCCCATATTATTCTCAAAATCCTCTAACATCTCTTTATTTGAGAATTTTATTCCTTTTTCTCCCCTTTTCTCTTTTTCACTCAACGTTCCAATCCCCCATTTTAAAAAGGGGATTTTTTCTCCTTAAAAAATCAATTTGTTGCTTTTAATAACACATTTATCCAAATGTTGCATTTATTAAAACGCAACATTTTTATAGGGAAACTCAAATGATTTACAAATCCCATCCTTAGATTTTAAACTTCATTGTCATTTAACAAGAAGGACAAAATATCTCAGTTATGTAAATATAAAAATTTTCGGATGCTAAAACTGCGGACGAGAATTTAGATTTCCGAATTATCAATATTATGAAATTGATGAATTTTTAAATTTTTAAGAAATCAGATTTCCGAAATAAGTTTGCAGAAATTCTACAAAATCTTTTTATAAAATCCTTCAAAATTTTAGATTCCTGTCTGGAATTTAAAAAAATACTCCACAAATTTCTGGCCTTTCAAAAAAGATTTTAAGGGACTTTGAGAATACAAGGAGAAATATACGTAAAAATTTTTACTTATTTCTCAAAATCCCCTAAAATCTCTTTAATTGAGAATTTTATTCCTTTTCCCCCTTTTTCCCATTTTTATTCAAAAATTTATTATTCAAAATTTTACCTACTTTACCCTATTATTTTTAAAATGCCCTAAAATCTCTTTTTTTGAGAATTTCCTTTTCCCCCTTTTTTCCCTTTTTTATTCAAAGCAAATAATAGGGGGAAAATAGTTAAAAATTTTACCTATTTTCCCCCTATTATTCTCAAAATCCCCTAACATCTCTTTATTTGAATTTTTTTTTTCTTTTTCCCCCTTTTTCTCTTTTTTATTCAACGTTCCAATTCCCTTTTTTAAAAAAGGAAATAGAAGACTCACTGTGATACCTCTATTACGTATTCCAATTCGAATTACATATAAACTTCTAGAAAGTGACAAATAAAGTCACATTTCAGCATGGTAATCAGTTTTATCAGAGAAGGAAAATTAAAAAACAATTATTTCTATTTTCAAGAAAAAAGTGACTAAAATTTCTTAAAAAGTGGAAAAAGTAAAGAAATTCGGAAAAAGAGTCTAAAAGTGACCTCTTTTAAAAAAAGTAACCGAAAGTGAAAAAAGTGACTCGCTGGCAGGCCTGTAATTATTCTTCTATAAAAAGTGGGTTATATAATTGAAAGAATCTTAATTTAATATCAGCTTTGTCCAGATTAAATGCAAGTTTACAAAAGGAGAGTAATAAATTATTCTTGAAATATGTCCATATGTTAAGGATCATTTTACTACTTAAGTTTCTATCTGTAGTGTAGCATTGTCCTCGTGTAATGAGACGTCACTTTTATCATAGATTCATCGCGATACAATCATAGTCACACTGTCTGCATCTTTTAAGTTTATATGACATGTGTCGCATAAGCAATGCTGTTAGATGTTTGCTCTTTACGAATTTCCATGCTCACGTAGAAGTATAGACATAATTAATGTATAGTGAAACTTGAATACCAAATACAGCATCCGGTTGAAAACTTCCTGACTCATCATTTCCAAATTTATGATTTTATTCTCTTCGATATTTAATGTATAAAAATTATTTTTCTTTTTGTGAAGTTAATCAATTGAAAGAAGGACAAAAGCAGGATATGAAACATTCAAGATCATGGTAATTTAATTGGTAAAGGGATTATTCCTCGGAATGAAAAATTTCTCGTCAATGACCAAATTGAGATAAAATTGGGCTAATCAAAAAGGTAAAGGAGAGAAATTGCCACATTTCTTCTCCTTGTCGATTATCTCCGCACGTTGAGAACCAATAATTGGCAGGGGGTCTCACTTTCCCTTAACTACGGTAACGAATGGGATCAGTTATATAAAAGAACGCGGGTCTTTTGAATCTTGTTAACACCGCCGCCAGCGAGGTCCAGTGCTTCTCAACCTGTCAAAATTAATCACTCAAAGGATACCGTGGTGTTAGTATATAGTCCCATAACGAACTGAAGGTTTAACGACTAGTGAAAAAAGGTAGTTTAAAAAAAGGGAAAAAGTTCTTCATACGAAAGTCATCTAAGGAGCATAAAAATCAAAATTAACATGTTTTTCAGATTGAGAAGATAAGAACCTGACAAATAATATTTTCTCAAGTAATGTCCATTATAAATCATCATCAAAATAATCAACTATTTGCTTTTTAGTTTCGTGAGCAAAAAATTAATTTTCGAAATATTTCGTTCTATTACTAATTTGTCATCGAATCAATTATAGCCGCTTTTTATTGGGTTTTAAATTTTTTGTCTGTTTGATGCAACAAATTATCTATCCGTCTATCTTGAACGTGCTTGGATCCGGTGAATGTTAGTTGTTCGGGATTTTTGGGTTTCGGCGTGCGGCTCGATCGACCGAAAGAAATCCTACGAATCCCAAAAAAAAGCTGATCGACCGCGTCTGGTACACGTGTCCTCGAGTTTAGTAAAATGCGAAAAATGTCAGACTCACTAGATCTACGGGCTTGATCTCCACGGGACCCAATGACCGGTTCAACATAACAGAATAGTGCGCAACATTTGGACTTGAGACAAAACAAGAAATTATACTCCATGGTCCCAGAGAGCAAATTGATGATAATTTATTTCCAAGTGTCGCCAAGATGGTAATTAATTAAAGAAAAGTGTTTTGAACGATATTTATTAGGGACTATAAAATTAGCATTCTTTTTGTCTTTTTAAGTATCACTCAAGACAATATTATCCTTTTGAGAAATAGAAGATTACACCTTTTTTGATCTGAAGTATTTATGGAAATAACTTGTGAGTTGCGAAATAATTGAATGCATCTTTAAAGAAGCAAGAATTGAATTTCACAACAGTGCAGAAAATTCACTTCGGCCAAATAATAATTTTTTATTTAAAATCAAAATAAACAATATTTTTTTCCTAACTTTTCAGATGTACCTTTTTTTAAGATCTTCAAATTGACTAAAAGAAGAGCTTAAGTCAGTGTAATAACTATCTAGCAACAATTTTCAGTAGGTTAGAGTAAGAAAAAAATTGTTTATAACATTATAAACAAACTAATGAACAAAAGATATTTTCTCATAATTCGCAGTGATTTGTTGTCTGAAATTCATAGTTTTTATATAAAATATGAGAAAAAAAAATACGAATACACAGTTTTCGTAAGTCACAATGAATAGGCTCAATTTTTTTTGCACAATCAACCAAAAATGTCTTGGCAAAGACTCCTTGCTGTCATTTTTTTCAAATTAACAACAGCAGTTAATTATTTAAACAACCTTAGTAAACAAATTCACATTTTCAACATTATCCACGAATAAGCCTAATTCTTTTTGCGGAGCCAACTAAAAATGTATTGACAGTGACTGGCGATACATTTATCAGTTACATTATTTGCTATTACATCCTAGCTGTAATTTTGTTCAAATTGATAAAAAATATTAATTATATTTAAACAATTTTTATAAATAAATGCACATTTTGACCATTCTTCCAAGAATGGGCTCCATTTTCTTAGCCTAATCAACTAAAAATGTATTGCCAATGACTCTTTGTTATGATACTTTTCCAATGGACAAGAACAGTTGATTATTTAAACAATTTTTATAAACAAATTTAAATTTTGGCCACTTTTGCATGAATAGGCTTATTTTTTTCGTGGAATAAACTAGAAATGTCTTACTAATGACTCTTTATTGTCATATTTGTCCAATTAACAATAACTGTTAATATTTAAACAATGTCTATAAACACACTCACAGATTGACCATTTTTCCATCATAAATATTAATTTTTTTTAGAGAATCAACAAGAAATGTCTTGCCAATTATTCTTTCTTGTCATATTTTTCTATCTAAGAAAAAGTATTGAGATACGATATTCGATAAATAGATAATTTGATAACCCAATAACCAAGAACCCATCACACCTTTTATTAACACATATATAATGGCCCTGGGTTTTAGTTAATTAAGTAAACAAAATTAATATTTATTATGGAAAAATAGTAAAACTGTGAATTTGTTTATAAATATTGTTTGAATAATCAAAACTTTTTGTTAATTGGACAAATGTGACACGAAGGAATCATTGGTGGGAGATTTCTAGTTTATTCCACGAAAAAAAGCCAATTCATGTGAAAGTGGCCAAAATGTTCATTTGATTATAAAAATTGTTTCAATATATCATTAAAAAAAAGCATCAAAATCTATTGAAAACTGGTTTGTAGACAGACTATTGTCCACAAAAAGTGCTTTTGGCCACATTGTGTGGCTTATGTGGCACACAAAAAAATTCGAAAATACAAGATGTAAAGTAAAATCTATGCAAAAGCGTATCTATGGTTTTGAATGATTCTCATTTAAGAGAGTCATGAGTTAAAATTAAGAAGTCCCCTTGTTTCAATGGAATCGCATACTTTGAAGAGGCAAACAAGATAATTTTTTTTTAACTGTGAAGTCATACTTTATAGAGGCAAACAAAATAATTTTTTTTTTAACTGTGAAGTCATACTTTATAGAGGCAAATAAAATAATTTTTTTTTAACTGTGAAGTCATACTTTATAGAGGCAAACAAAATAATTTTTTTTAACCGTGAAGTAGCATTGGGATCATGCTCGCAAAAATATACTCCCTAAATCTGAATTAGTAGTTTTCTACTAATGAAATAGTGCCGGATCGTTTACCAATTGCTTTAATAAGCATTTCTACTAATTTTTAGCAGAAAACTACTAATTAATGGTAAAAAACTACTAATTCACGCAGTAAGGGTTACTAATTTATTTCGTAAGCCTTACTAAGTGAATTAGTAGTTTTCTACTATGAATTAATAGTTTTCTATCATTAATCAGTAGAAATGCGTACTAAAGCAATTGGTAAACGATTCGGCATTATTTCATTAGTAGAAAACTACTAATTTAGATTTAGAGAGTATGAAGTTACTAAGGGCGTGTTTGTATTATATGAAAAAATTGCGGCAGCAAGAAAAAGCTTTCATGGAATGATTTTTCAAAATTCCAAAAATTTTTTTTATTCCTTTCTAATTGCCAGAATTGACTCTCCATCTTTTTTAAAACCGCTGTGGTATCTTGTACAATATATATTTGAACCATAGAAATTGATTCAGCCATTTTCGCCATTTTTCAAAATATTTTTATAACTTTTGTAAAAATTTTTTTTTGAAGGTGGCACTTGGGGTAAATTAGTCTTATAATGTTAGAAGATTACCACCCAAATATAAACCAAATATCTGGTAGGGCAGACCTACCATGCTAACCCAGCTATGGTACAAAGTACAAACTGTTGCCCCTATAAATTTTTGAATAAAAGGAGGATTTGAACGAACTCGAGAGATGATTCCAGCTGATGGTACAGGTAGACACATTCTATCTATGGGAAGACCCTATTACCAAAATCACCTTGATACCTCGGATCAGACCGACAGATACGCCTGACTCTTAATTACTTGGTAAATTTAGCTTTAATTAGCCAAGGCAATTAATTGAGCGGGTCATTTGTTGACCAGCGCGAAAGGATGATGACTTTCTTAGAATCTGTCAACTGTTATCCTGTCATGGTTTAATTATGCAAATAATATTACAAGCGTCCAACCAGTTCATTTTGCTAAACAAGCGATATTTTTTAGAAAATTTCTGAAGTTCAATCTGAAATAAAATTAAAAATTACATTTATACCACTCTAACCTCAAAATCTCAACTTTGACATGATTTTTCGGCTCTCGTGGTATAAAATACTGTTCG